>LNAC01000363.1:110842-134496 GCA_002007465.1 Ailurus styani | reverse complement strand
GCCTTGGGGGTAGGGAGGGAAAAATAATGAAACAAGATGGGATGGGGAAGGAGACAAACCATAAGAGACTCCTAATCTCACAAAACAAACTGAGGGTTACTGGGGGGTGGGAGGGTAGGGATAGGGTGGATGGGTTATGGATATTGGGGAGGGTTTGTGCTATGGTGAATGCTGTGAAAGGTGTAACCCTGATGATTCACAGACCTGTACCCCTGGGGCAAAGAATAAAAAAAAATAAAAATAGCTAGATAGAACTGCAGGCATTTTAACAGAGAAAATAAGGGTTTTTTAATATTCCATCTATTCCAAATATATTTGTATGGAAATACTCTCTGATGTAGTTCCAAATCAGAGAAATAAAGAAAAGGATGTTTGTACTTTAATTATTTTGTTTCAAGAGAAATTTCTGTTTAGTACAGGTTGTTGCCTAACAGCATAAATGAGTGGGTACACATGCACATACTCCTCTGCATTAATCACCTAATTTTACTGTGACGTTTTCTTTTAATATAAAAGCAATTTTTATGGGCAAAATATGAATATATTTTTTTACCTTCATTGTGGTACACAAGCGAAAAGAAACTTCATAATTTAGAGGGACAAGTTGTATACATTATCATGTCCAAGTGGGACAATGCAAGGCATATTTGTAGAATAGTAATCACCACCGTGCTGGAAAACTTCTTCAGTACAGAGCTTCTATTCTCAAGTAGCCAGATGTTTTTACCCAGGACTGAAAGCACAGATGGTATACAGCTGTCAGACAGATGTCTTTGTTAAAGTTCCTTAAGAAAAACTTTGCAGCATCTATTAAATGGAAAGAAATTTTCCTGAAGGTTGAAAGAAAAAGGAAACAGGGATATACCATCGAAAATTAACTTAAAAGTTTGAAAGTAATTTAAAAAGTGGTTTCGTGTTTTCAAAGAAGATATATACTTCTAATATTTGGAATATATACTTCTAATATTTATGTTGTTTTCTTCCCTTTCCTCCCTCAATAAGTATTTGTGCCAGGCACTATAATAGGAGCTGGGTATTCAAAATAAGTGGGATAGTACCTGCTCCCTAGGACTTCACAGTTTATTAGAGGAGATAGTTGTAAAACTAAACAAGTGCAATAGGGCACAATACATTCTACAGTAGCAGAAAATACTATGTCTAAGTGGTGGTGCAATACTTGGGTTGTCAAAGGAGGCCTCGCAGAGTTGAGGTATTGGAGCTGAGTCCTGACAAAAGCAGAAGTTAAGTTTGGTATTGGGGGTAGATTCCAAACTAATTCAAATTCCAAAAATACATTTTAAGAGTAGCAAAATCTCTAAGTACTTAAGCTCAAAATGAATAAATTAGATGAAAGGATGCAGGGTATTTGTTTGTACTTGAGTTTTAGCTTTATACACCCCGAAGTATTTTATTATGGTTGCTCTCAATTTATTCCCCTCCTAGTGAGGAGGATAGTAAAGATTATTATCTTTATAATTATTATTACTAGCACCACGTGAATTCTTCTAATATGTCAATTATCATACCATACTGCAACTGCAGACATATATGTCCCCCATCAGACTGTGAGCTCTTTAAGAGAAGGGACCATGCCTTATTCAGCTTTGTATCCTAAGCACCTCATTCAATATCTACCTCATAGTAGATTAAAAACATTTTGTTGGTCAGATCAATTTATAGAAGAAAATATGAAACACAGAATAAAAAGTTAGCACATAATACTATACTATACTATACTATACTATACTATACTATACTATACTATAATTACTACACGTTTGTAGTATAGAATACATTCCATGCAGACCAGAGGTCTTGGCTTCTTTGAGGCAATATCTGGTTTCATTTTAAGACAGAAAAGAAACAGACACAAATGAAACCATGTATTTTCAAGATAAAACATGATATTAATGTAACATAGGACTCCTAAAGAGAAGTGGAAGGGAAGTAAGCATCACAACTACATTCTAATTTTCAGCATAATGGTAAAAATGAACTTAATGAAAAATTGAGATTATTAATATCAGTACATTAAAGCACTAGTTTTTAAACAACTGAACATATTAACTTTCTTCTTAAAAGATTTTATTTAAATTCCAGTTAGTTAACATACAGTACAGAGTAATATTAGTTTCCAGTGTATAATACAGTGATTCAACATTTCATATAACATGTGTTATTCATTGCAACAAGTGCAGCCCTTATTCCCAACACCTCTTTTACCCATCCCCTCACCCACCTGCATTCTGGAAAACATCAGTTTGTTCTCTACAGTGAAGAGTCTGTTTCTTGGTGTGTCCCCTCTTTTTTTCCCCTTTGCTCATTTGTTTTGTTTCTTAAATTCTACATATGAGTGAAATATACACCACATCTTCTTTCTTTATTCATTACTCAATGGACACTTGGGCTATTTCCATAATTTGACTATTATGGATAATGCTGATGTGAACATTGGGGTGCGTGTATCCCTTTGACTTAGCATTTTTGTATTCTTTGGATAAATACCTAGTAGTGCAATTGCTGGATCATAGAGTAGTTCTATTTTTAACTTTTTGAGGAACCTCCGTATTGTCTTCCAGAGTAGCTGAACCAGTTTGCATTCCCTTCAACAGTGCAACAGGATTCCTTTTCCTCTATATCCTCACTGACACCTGGTGTTTTTGTGCTGTTGGTTTTACCATTCTGACAGGTGTGAGGTGGTATCTCACTGTATTTTTGATTTGCATTTTCCTGATGATCAGTGGTTGAGCATCATTCACATGTCTGTTGCCCTTTGGTATGTTTTCTTTGAAAAAAATGTTTATTCATGTCTTATACTCATTTTTAATTGAATTATTCATATTTTGAGTGCTGAGTTTTATAAATTCTTTATATATTTTGGATACTAACCCTTTATCAGACGTTACTTGCAAAATATTCTCCCATTCCAGAAGCTGCCTTTTAGTTTTGTTGGTTGTTTCCTTTGCTGAACAGATACCCAGGAACAAACCTAACAAAGAGTTGAGAACTGTACCCTGAAAACTATGAAATGCTGATGAAAGAAACTGAAGAGGACACAAAAAATGGAAAGACATTCCATGCTCATGGATTAGAAGAACAAATGTTGTTAAAATATCTATACTACCCAAAGCAATCTACACATTTCATGAAGTCCCTATCAAAATACTAGGAACATTTTTCACAGAACCACAACAAGCAATCCTAAAATTGTATGGAACCATAAAAGACCCTGAATAGCCAAAGCAATCTTGAAAATGAAATGCAGAGCTGGAGGCATCACAATTCCAGATTTCAAGTTACATTACAAAGCTGCAGTAATCTAAACAGTATGATACTGGCACAAAAACAAAACACACAGCTCATTGGAACAGAATAGAAAACCTGGAAATAAACCACAACTACATAGTCAATTAATCTTCAACAAAGAGGGAAAGAATAGCCAGTGGGAAAAAGTCAGTATCTTCAAAAATGGTGCTGGGAAAACCGAACAGCTATATGCAAAATAATGAAAATGGACCACTTTCTTATGCTTTACACAAACATAAATTCAAAAATGGATTAAGGACCTGAATTTGAGACTTGAAACCATAAAAATTCTGGAAGGTAACACAAGCAGTAACTTCTTTGACATCGGCCATAGCAACGTCTAGATTTATATCCTGAGGCAAGAGTAACAAAAGCAAAAATAAACTATTAGGACTTAAAAATAAAAAATAAAAAGCTTCTGCATATGTTTTCCTTTTCATGCTAGGTTTTTGTTTAGCTTGCAAGCTTCAAATGTGCCTTCTACTGGTAGTGCTGGAATTTATTTTTAGAGATGGAAATTATAATAGAGTCTGACACCTAGTTTTTGAGTCCCATCCACCCTTCTTTTCCTTTTTTGCCCCACATCAGGGCAAACTATTAAGAAAGGCTGGGGAACTCCTTCTCATGGTGCTGACAGGGAAGTTCAAACCATGCAAATCACAGTCAGCACAATAAACTGCATCTCCACCTTATCACCTAACCACCATCAAAACCAAAGCCTCTTGCCACTCCCTTTCCTCAAGCCATTTCAGACAGGCTTGGGATCCAGTCTTGCTCTCCCCAGAAAACCTCATTATGTAAGTAATAAACCTTTTCATAGCCTTTTAGTGTTTATGTGGCATCATTGATGTCTGAACCACATTTTAAATGAGTGATCCCTTGCAGGGAAAACACAAGATAACTGGTACTGTGAGTAGGATATTGATGCAATAACCATCTCAACCTGGGGGTGTATCTTCTCTTGCTTTTGGCTTGCCGTCTGCTGGCCACGGTGCACTTTGAGCATTGCTACTACCTGCGGTCCAACTTGTGATATGTGTGATGCTGTGCTATACTGTATTTGACAAGTCCTAATGAGCCTGTTATGGATCTAACCAACCTAATGCATAAGTTTCATTAAGTGATATTTAAGGATAGGAATATGGGTTTGGGAACCTTCTTAAAGTAGCTCTGGGTTGTGTCTATCAGCCAGGGTCTATATGTGTGTTTAATATTGAATCATGTGTTTTGATTCTAGCATAAGGCATGGCTGATGCTAGGCTCAGGGAAAAGACTTTTACCCTATGACTATTGACTGTATGTCTTAATGAGGATTGGCCCTCATTTTATAGAGTGTTTAGGAGAAAAACTAGATGCTTTACAATATGTGGGCCCATTAGGTGGTTGGTAATGTGAAGGAGAGTAGTCAGCATGTGGCATGTTAAAGTCAACACTCTGAAAATCAGATGGCTCACTAGGACCCTATTGAATACATTTGCTATTGCTTTTGCTGCTATGCCACCAAAGAACATCTTGATCCTCATGGTTATAGAGGAACACCACAGCACCTGTAGCAGAGGCCCTTATGAAAATCAGCTGTGGGTGCTTTATTTCAACCTTTTTAAAAGGTCCAGAGGACACCATCACCCTATTGGACAAATGCAAAAGGGAACAACAAAGACTCAGGTTCAGTTGAGTGCCATGGCTTATCAATGTACTAAGAGGTTAATTCAAATGTGACTTAAGCCCAGGGTCTTTAAACCAAGTAAATCAATAATCACCATGGGAGTGGCCCTTAACCCTGGTGGAACTGAACTGAGAATCTCTGGAGGAACAAACTTATAAACACAAGCAGGGCAGATATAATCTCCTTCCTCTCAAAGTATGTCCAATAATGGCAAAAACAAATAAACAAAAACCTTGATAAAGGGAAAGAAAACAGAAACTTTAACAGAAACAGAAATTTTAACATCTATCAAGATGTACCACTTGGCAAATCTTCATAGATTTAATCAATACTGGGGCTCTAATTATAATTATACCTGAAGATTCCACTAAATAGAAACGAGGTGCCCCTTAGGGGAATTACCAAACATAAAATAGAGGACAAACAGGTATGCCTCACTTTAACCACTGGAACTCTTACCTTGCCTAAATTCCTCATGGTCATAGTGCTCCCTGGCCTAAGATATCCCATAATGGACATTGATGTCCTGACTTAAAGAGTAATATACTGAGGGCCCCTGAGTGGCTCAGTGGGTTAAGCATCTGCTTATCGCCCAGGTCTTGATACCTTCCTGAGATGGAGTCCTGCACCAGGCTCCCTACTCAGCAGGGAGTTTGCTTCTCCTTCTCCCTCTCCCTGTGTACCTCACCCCTGCTTCTGCTCTCTCTCACTCAAATAAATAAGATCTTTAAAAAAGTAGTAGACTGGGGCGCCTGGGTGGCTCAGTGGGTTAAAGCCTCTGCTTTCGGCTCAGGTCATGATCTCGGGGTCCTGGGATCAAGCCCCACATCGGGCTCTCTGCTCAGCAGGGAGCCTGCTTCCTCCTCTCCCTGTCTCTCTGCCTGCCTCTCTGCCTACTTGTAATCTCTCTCTGTGTCAAATAAATAAATAAAATAAAATCTTTAAAAAAAAGTAGTAGACTGAAATAAAATTATTTGGCACTTACAAGCTTGACAAATCATACACAAAGGACCATCTACTCAAAGTTAAAATAGTTAATATGGCCCAATATGATTAAAAATGGCCTATAGAAATTAAGACCCATTATACAAGGCCTACTGAATAAAGAGGCCATTATTCCTATTGTCTTCCTCTTGAATAGCCAAATTTGGCCAATGCCTATACCTGATAAAAATAAATGACATTAAACAGTAGATTACCATCACCCTGCTGACATAGTACTCCTAACTGAGGTCCCCACACACAGTAATATTAAAATTATTGACTCCAAGGGCGAGAAAATATTTTGCTTTCATAGATTTGGTTAATATTCAGTGCCAATTTCAATATCCTCTCAATAGCAGTTTGCCTTCACCTTCAAAGGGATACAATACTCATAGGGCACATCAATAGCTCTGTTGTAAGATCTTTGTCAGCAAGACCTTAAATGCATCCAACTTTTTCAAGGAGTGCAGATATAATATTACACACCCGAGAATCTTAGAATGGGGGCTGGCCATGCTAGAAAGACAAATCATATCACTTAGGATGGAGGCTTTGAGTTATGTAATATTAGATGACTTAAAGACTGAGGTCAGTCTCATGGGCAATCAATCAATCAAGTCTATGTAAAAAAGATCCAGTAAAAAGTCTGGACATGGAAGCTTAGGTGAGTTTTCCTGGGTTGTCAGTACTTGGTGTTGATATGTATTGATGCCAGGAGGGTAACTCATCATGAGGACAATGAAAGGTTTATGCTTGGAGCCCTCCCTGACACTGCTGTATGTGTCTTTTCCTTTGGTTGTAATTTGTATACCATCCCTCTAATAAATGACGTACAAAAAATATACAATATATAAATAATAAAAATAACAAAATTAAAATAGGGAAAATAAAAAAAAGAGGAAGCCAAAATACAACTCTAAGGTCAGTACAGTTGCTCTCATTGGTTATACAATTTGGATTGCTGTATCCTGTCATGAGAGCAATTTATATTTGCATTAAGGTCTCTTAATTTACAAAGTATTTTTTTACTACAAAACTTCTAGTTATAATTTTACTTACCCCTTATACCCATCTGTAGAAAATGTATTATTCTTATTCCCATTTTTATAGTGGAGGGAATACTAAAAATACTTTTCAAAAATTTTAATTTCAGTGAACAGTGTTATACTAGTTACAAGTGTACAATATAGTGATCCAACAGTTCCATATGTTAGTCAGCGCTCATAAAGATAAGTATACTCCTATTCCTCTTCACCTATTTCACCTCTACCCACAACCACCTCCCCTCTGATAACCATCTGTTTGTTCTCTATAGTTAAGAGTCTGCTTTTTGGTTTATCTCTTTTTCCCCTTTGTTTTCTTTCTTACATTCTACATATTACTGAAATCATATGGTATTTGTCTTTCTCAGACTGGCTTATTTTGCTCGGAATTATACTCTCCAGAACCATCCATGTTGTTGCAAATGCCAAGATTTTGTGTTTTTTTTATGACTGAATAATATTGCATAGTATGTATTACCACATCTTTACCCATTCATCTATTGATGAACACCTGGGCTACTTCCATAGTTTGGCTATTGTAAATAATGCTGCAATTAACATAGGGGTGCATGATCATCAGGGAAATACAAATCAAAACTATAATGAGATTCCACCTCACACCTGTCAGAATGGCTAAAATTAATAACACAAGAAAGAATAGGTGTTGGCAATGATGTGGAGAAAGGGGCACACTCTTGCACTGTTAGTGAGAATGCAAACTGGTGCAGCCACTCTGGAGAATGGCTTGGAAGTTCCTCAAAAAGTTAAAAATAGAACCACCCTATGATCCAGCAATTGTATTACTAGGTATTTACCCAAAGGATACAGAAAAACAGATTTAAGGGGCACAGGCACCCTGATGTTTACGACAGCATTGTAAACAACAGCCAAACTATGGAAAGAGTCCACATGTCCGTTGAATGACGAATGTATAAAGAAGATATCATCTACATATGTGTGTATATATAATGGAATATTATTCAGCCATCGAAAAGAATGAAATCTTGTTATTTGCAACAATATGGTTGGAGTTAGACTATTATGCTGAGTGAAGTAAGTTAGAGAATGACAAATACCGTATGATCTCATTCATATGTGGAATTTACGACAGAAAACAAATGATCGTATGGGAAGGATGAAAAGAAAAAAAAAGGAGATTGGGATACAAACCATAAGAGAATCTTAAAGATAAAGAACAGCCTGAGGGTTGATGTAGGGAGGTGGGTGGGAGATGGGTTTGATGAGAGCTGGGTATTGAA
Organism: Ailurus styani; assembly: GCA_002007465.1. Taxonomy (NCBI): domain Eukaryota; kingdom Metazoa; phylum Chordata; class Mammalia; order Carnivora; family Ailuridae; genus Ailurus; species Ailurus styani. Next base: position 126,238 of record LNAC01000363.1, on the reverse strand, counting down.
GAGGGTCCTTGTTGGGATGAGCAATGGTTGTTGCGTGTAAGTGATGAATCACTGAATTCTATTCCACAAACCAATATTGTATTGTATGCTAAGTAAAATTTAAAAAAAAATAAACATAGTGATGCGTATATCCCTTCAGTTTAGTATTTTCATATTCTTTAGTAAATAACCCAGTAGTGAAATTCCTGGATCATAAGACAGCTCTATTTTTAATATTTTAAGGAACCTCCATACTGTTTTCCAGAGTGGCTGCAACCAGTTTGCATTCCCACAAACAGTGCAAGAGGGTGTTCCTTTTTCTCTGCATCCTCACCAATATCTGTTGTTTCTTGTGTTGTTAATTTTAACCATTCTGACAGGTGTGAGGTGGTATCTTACTGTAGTTTTGATTTGTATTTCACTGATGATGACTGATGTTCAGTATCCTTTTGTGTGTCTGTTGGCCATCTGTATGTCTTTGGAGAAATGAATGTTTATGTCTACTGCCATTTTTAATCAGATTATTTGTTTCTTAGGTGTTGGGTATTTTAAGTTCTTTATATATTTTGGATGCTAATGCTTTATCAGATACACCACTTGCAAATACCTTCTCTTAATCAGAAGCTTCTCTTTTGGTTTGTTGGTTGTTTCCTTTGCTGTGAAGAAGCTTTTCATTTTGATATAGTGTCAATATTGCTTTTGTTTCCCTTGCCTCTAAAGACATTTCTAGAAATATGTTGCTATGACTGATATCAGAGAAATTACTGCCTGTGCTCTCTTCTAAGATTTTTATGTTTTCAGGTCTCACATTTAGGTCATTATCCATTTTTTTTGAGAAAGAGAGACTGGGGGAGGGGCACAGGCATGGGTTGGGGGGGAAGAGAGAGAGAGAGAGAGAGAGAGAGAGAGAGAGAGAGAGAGAGAGACTCCTAAGTAGACTCCAAGCACAGTGCAGAGCCCCATGCAGGGTTTAATCCCACAAACCCAGATCATGACCTTAGCTGAAATCAAGTAGGATGCTCAACTGACTGAGCCACCCAGGCACCCCAGGTCCTTAATCCATTTTGTGTTTATTTTTGTGTACGGTGTTAGAAAGTGGTCCAATGTCATTCTTTTGCATATAGTTGTCTAGTTTTCCCTATGCCACTTTTGAAGAGACTGTCTTTTCCCCATTGGATATTCTTGCCTCCTTTGTTGAAGATTAATTGACCATATAGTTGTAGGTTTATTTCTGGGCTTTCTATTCTGTTCTATTGATCTATGTGTCTATTTATGTGCCAGTACCATACTGTTTTACCATACCATACTATAACAGCTTTGTAATATAACTTGAAGTCTGGAATTGTGACACCTCCAGTTTTGTTTTTCAAGATTGTTTTCACTATTTGGGGTGTTTGTCATTCCATATAAATTTTAGGACTGTCTATTCTAGCCCTGTGAAAAATGATGTTGGTATTTTGATAGGGATTGCATGAAATGTGTAGAATGTTTGGGTAGTATAGACATTTTTAACAATATTTGTTCTTTCAATCCATGAGCATGGAATGTCTATTTCTTTGTGTCATCTTAAGTATCTTCCATCAGTGTTTTATAGTTTTCAGAATACAGGTCCTTCACCTATTTGGTTAGGTTTACTCATATGTACTTAATTATGATTGTTGCAAATATAAATGGGATTTTTAAATTTCTCTTTCTGCTGCTTCATTATTAATGTATAGAAATGCAACATATTTCTATATATTGATTTTGTAACCTGAATTCATTTATCAGTTCTAGTAGTTTTTGGCGGAGTCTTTAGGGTTTTCTATATAAAGTATCATGTCATCTGCAAGTAGTGAAAATTTTACTTCTTAATTACCAATTCGGATGCCTTTTGTTTCTTTTTGTTGTCTGATTGCTGTGGTGGGGACCCCCAGTACTATGTTGAATAAAAGTGATGAGAGTGGACTTCCTTGTCTTGTTCCTGACCTTAGGGGAAAAGCTCTCCGTTTTTCTCTACTGAAGATGATGTTATCAGTGGGTTTTTCATATAAGGCCTTTATTATGTTGAGGTCTGTTCCCTCCAAATCTACTTTGGTTTCATGGTATCATGAATGGATGCTGCAGTTTGTCAAATTCTTTTTCGGCATCTATTGAAATGATCATATGGTTTTTATCTTTTCCCTTATTGATTTCCCATTGAGTAATTTGCAAATATTGAACCACCCTTGCAACTGAGGAATAGATTCTACTTGATCATGGTAAATGATGTTTTATAATGTACTGTTGGATTCAGTTTGCTGATATTTTATTGAGGATTTTCACTTCTATGTTCATCAGAAGTGTTGGCCTGTATTTCTTTTTGTGGTGTGTTTATCTGGTTTTTGTTTCAGGGTAATGCTGGCCTCATGGGATGAATTTGGAAATTTTCCTTCCTTTTTTCATTTTTTGGAATAGTTTAAGAAGAATAGGTATTAACTCTTCTTTAAATGTTTGGTATAATTCACTTGTGAAGCCATCTGGCTCTGGACTTTGGTTTGTTGGGAGTTTTTTGATTACTAATTCAGTTTCTTTGCTGGAAACTGTTCTGTACAAATTTCTGCTTCACTTTTGGTAGGCTATATGTTTCTAGGAATTTATCCATTTCTTCTAGATTGTCCAATTATTTGGCATATAATTTTTCATAATCTCTTACAATTGTTTGTATTTCTGTGGTATTGTTATTTCTCCTCTTTCATTTATAATTTTAAGTCTTCTCTCTCTTTTGATTTGAGTCTGGCTAGAAGTTTATCAATTTTATTGATCTTTTAGAGAATAAGTTCCTGGTTTCACTGATCTGTTCTATTGTTTTTTCAGGTTCTACATCATTTATTTCTTCTCTAATCATTATTATTTCCTTCCTTTTGCTAGTTTGGAGTTTTGATTGTTCTTCTTTTGCTAGTTCCTTTAGGTATAAGTTTAGGTTGTTTAAGATTTTCTCAAATAAAATATCCTTGAAGTAAATTAAGTTCAGAGATATTATGTGACCTATTCAAGGGTCTTTAGCAATATCAGGATTGAGAAGCCAGGTCTTCTGATTTCAATGTTCATGTTCTTTATACTCATACATTCGGATGTTCCTGAGCTACCATTTCTCTCTTTAAGTGATATCTTTCTGGGGTATTCCCTGTTAGTGATCAGATGGGTAGACACTGGTTGCTCTGATCCATTGCATTTCAGGAGCCTGTTTCTCAATCTATTCATTTAAGCAGTAGACCATATGGTCTTTAAGGAACTTCTGTACTTTGAAACTGTTTGGCATTAGAACTGGTTGATAGGGAGACATACACAAGTTCTAGTCTGGGAAATAACTCCTCAACTGTTGTTAGGTGATTTACCCTGGATGGGAGAGTTGTGGTAGCAGAGATAAAGGCTAAGAAATCACTTGCTTCCCTTCAATGCTCCAAAAGATGAATTTATTATTTGTGTTTTTGAGACATGGTAAAAATGCCCTTCTCCAGTAATCTATATCCTACCCAGTATTCAGGGATGAATTCAAGTCTAATCATCTTGATAATGTTTTCCCAGACTATGCTAGCCCATGGCCATTTCTCTCTCTTGCTTCCATCAGCAGTTATCTGTCCTAGTCACTTTAGCTCGTACTTATGTACAGTATTACTTTTCTTATTTAACAGTATCTTGTACAACCGTTGTCAAAAAAATACATATTATATTTTAAATTTTGCCTACTTAGTGGATTGAATCCTCTTAAGATACTAGATGTCAGGAATTTTAATTCCCCTTATCTAAATAGAATTTTCTTACTAGTTCCCATTTACAATTGTATGTCATTCATTGCTCAGTCACATTTCCAAATATCGTTTACTCTTAATTGGTTGAGGTGCAGAGGGCATATAACAACATAATTTTTCTGTAAAACCACTGGGTAAATATAAGTATACAGTATAAAATTGCATCATTCCTTTTTCATAAAGTCCAAAGAAAACTGGATTCAAATGGGATTTAACCTCATTCTTAACATGGCCTATGAGTCTTGGCATGGTTTAGTCTCTACTTATACTTAAAGCCTCCTCTTTCTTCACTCTCTCCCTTTTCCTCCCTCTACTCCAACTATACTTAAATCCTTTCATATGTCCAAACTCACCATGCCTACTCCCAGCACAGGACCTTGCACATCTCATTCCCTGTGCTTGGAACTAGCTTACCTATTCCCCTCCTTCTCTAGTTAACTCCTACTCTTCCTTCAGATGTTAGTTTTCCCACTTCCTCAGGAAAGTCTTGATCATTGTCATAACTGAATCAAGGCATGCTATGTTTCATGGCATTATATTCTCTGTTTTGAAGCATGTAACATAGTTGTAAATTTTACATTTATTGGTGATTTCTGATGTTTATCTCTCCCCCTAAACTGTTGTAAGCTCAGTGAAGATGGGATTGTCTTTTTTTCTCCACCCCATTCCAACATTTAGCACAGTGCCTTGCATATTTTAAGTACTCAACCAATATCTGTTAGATGAATAAATGTGAACTTCCAACAAAATACATAAAAGCCTTTAGCTATGTTGCTAATCCCAATAATACATACTCTCTCTTGTTTGCAGAACAAGTTAAGACTATTCATTTAGAAAATACTGCCACCACGACCATGCCCTAACATGGACAATAACTGATCTTTTCCATTATGTAAATGGAAAAAATGAAGTCTAGAGTGATTAGGTAACTTTTTCAATGCAGAATAAGTTCTGAAATTCAGATATTTTTATTATATTTCCAGTGTTCCTTCTACTACATCACACAAGGTAGATGGTACAATAGAAAAATCATACATTATCAAATTAGGTAACCTGGCCTAGAATTCTGTTTTATTTACAGTATGGCAATGGGTAAAATATTTAACTTCTCCCAAATGATTTCTCTGTGTGTACATTGAGGATAATGATTATCATACAAGGTTTATGTGAGAGTTAGAAAAACACACAGATCCTCCAGCATAATATCTAGCACACAGTAGGTAGTCAATAAATGATAGATATGCTGTAACCTAAACCTTGGTTGTTCATCTTAAGATTCAGATTTTTGTATTTTGGGCTTTTCTATATTAGAGCACACTATATACCAAGTCAAACAAATGTGTGTAAATAATTTAGGATACCTATTTGTCATTTGTAAAGCTCTGAATACTTTTCAGATACAGCATGTCCTGATCAGGAATGTTTGGGTTAGAGTTTAAGCAGGGACCACAGCTGCTTAATTTCAACTAGCATCCTGGGCACTGTGATTGCTTAATTAAAGCATTTTGTGTTGGTGTTGATTTTAACAGCACATGTTAATTGTTGTAGTCAGTTTGGCTGTACCATAAAGGCAAACCAACATGGAAGTTGTTATATGGGAAAAAGTAAAATGGTTTTTAGTTTAGTTTACCTTTGTTTCACTTTTATAAGCAGAGAGGGTAAGAAATAAAAAAATAAAAATGATTTATCTTGGGAAGGCATTTTGGAAAATGAGAGAATGTACCCACTTCAAAAACAGTGAGTGACCCAATGCCACAATACATGTCTGATAATTAAAAAGGTTAATTTCATTCGTATACATTCACTCATTCAACAGATACTTAAGTACCTTTTTTGTGCCAAGCACTGTAGATTCAGTAGTGAGAAAAAGAAGATATGGTTCCTTTGAGTGTAGTGGGCGAGACTGACTATACATAACTACACAGGCCCTTCCAGAGGCAGACAAAGCTGGAGTGTTTTTTAATTTCAAGGCTGCTGAAGCTCCTCCTACACTTCTTGTAGTTCTGATACAGATCAGAATTTGACATTAAATTGGTCCAGGACATTTCTCCGGGGAATTAGTTAGGATGGTTCAAAAAGTCCTTGTGAAAAAAAATCCTCATCTCCAAGCAGTCCCAGGACAGAAAGCCCAGGGTCACTAGGACAATGAGAAGGAAAGCTCTGAATTAGGAGTAAAAATGGAGGTAGGTTCTAGTCTTGTGCCACTTGACCTTAGGCAAGTTATTTAACCTCTGTTTCTTAGTTTCCTTATCTATTAGAATGATGTTACAACTTAAACAATAACACATCAATAACAAAGATCCTATAACAACATTATAATAAGGCTTTGCAGTATTCTAGATATCTATGAGAATTTGGTAAACACTGTATATTTATTAAACTATTTTACCCAGGATTAAAAACTACATGTTTATTTTGGTAACAGTTTTTAATTAAATTATTTTTACAGAATCCAAAGTTTGGAGGGAGTCTCTAGAGATCATTTAGTTACATGAATATCATTCCCACTACTCAATCATGCTAGATGATTGCCTATTCTATTACATAAGGTTTTTCTCAGGACTGAGATTCAGCTATCTCCCTTGGTTGACTGATCAGGTATTTAATAAAACGTGTTATTGAGCATATCTTCCTTACATGTAACCTAACACTTTCAATAAAATTTAAGCCTGCTTTAACACTCTCAATATACTTTAAGCCTGTTTCTTTTAGCTTCTCCACATGACCGAAAGAGAATTGGTGGTTGGCATCCATTTGTAATACTATTTCACAGATGTGGAGACAAAAATCAAATCACAACCTCAGCCTTCTCAGCAGAGTAAACTGTTTTTTACTCTGATTTCTATGATCCTTTGAGTTACATATCTCAATAGACATAAATCTTATCTACTTTATATAAAAGAAATATTAGTAAAGCACATCCTTTATAACTGATATAAGATAGGATTATTAGGACATTGATGATTATAGGCAATAGAGTTCACTGATGTTATTTATCAAGCATGGTATGAGAACCATTTTTCTAACACAAGTTTTAAAAAAATCATCTTTGAATTATTTTTTTGAAATGCTAAAAAGACAAAAAGCATTTATTTTTTATTATTATTATTTGCTCCAGGGGTACAGGTCTGTGAATCATCAGGCTTACACCTTTCACAGCATTCACCATAGCACAAACCCTCCCCAATGTCCATAACCCATCCACCCCATCCCTACCCTCCCACCCCCCAGTAACCCTNCAATGACCCCCCACCCTGCCCCTCAAGTTCCTCATATCAGATATGATCTGTCTGATACAAAAAGCATTTAATTCAGAGAATGTTCACAGAAGCACTGGTATGAATGCATCTCAGAAATCTTAGTATCTGTATCAGCTTTACATAATTATTTCAGCCACCCAAAAAAATCTTAAAAGGAAAAAACAGAAATTACTGAAACTTTGATCACTTGGTTTCCTTGCTTCCAGGTGTTTAAAGTTTTAATTTTGGGCACGTGGGTGGCTCAGTGGGTTAACGGCTCAGGTCATGATCTCAGGGTCCTGGGATGGAGCCCTGCATCGGACTCTCTGCTCAGCGGAGAGCCTGCTTCTCTCTCTCTCTCTGTCTGCCTCTCTGCCTACTTGTGATCTCTCTCTCTCTCTCTGTGTCAAATAAATAAATAAAATATTTTTTAAAAATAAAGTTCAATTTTACTTCTAGTTAAAATGCAGTGTTATATATTCATTTTAGGTGTACAGTATAGTGACTCAACAATTCTATTTTATCACCTGGTGCTCATCATGACAAGTAACAACCTGGTAACCATCAGTTTCTTCTTTATATTATCTGTTTCTGGGCTGTCTCTCTGATTGACTTGCTTTGGTTACTATTATACTCTCTAGCTTCATCCATGTCATTGCAAATCGTAACATTTCATATATATATCCCACTTTACTAATCCATTCATCAATCAGTGGGTACATGGGCTGTTTCTATACCTTCGCTAATTGTAAATAATGCTGCAATAAACAAAAAGGTGCACATATCCATTCCGTTTAGTGTTTTCATATTCTTTGGTAAATACCCAGTAGTGGAAGTCATAGATCATAGGATAGTTCTATTTTTCATTTCCTGAAGAACCTCCACACTGTCTTCCAGAGTGGCTGCACCAGTTTTCATTCCAACCAGCAGTGCAAGAGAGTTCTTTTTTTGCCACATCCCCATCAATACTTGTTCTTTCTTGTGTTCTTGGTTTTAGCTTTTCTGTCACATGTGAGATGATAAATCATTGTACTTTTGATTTGCATTTCTCTGATGGTAAGTGATGATGAATATCTTTTCTTGTGTCAGTCGGCCATCTGAATGTCTTCTTTAGAGAAATGTCTACTCATGTCTTCTGCCCATTTTTTAATTGGATTATTTGTTTCTTGGGTGTTGAGTATTATAAGTTCTTTATATATTTTGTATACTAACCCATTATCAGATATGTCACTTGAAAATACCTTCTCCCATTCCATAGGTTGCCTTTTAGTTTTGTTGATTGTTTTCTTCACTGTGCAGAAGCTTTTCATTTTGATGTAGTCCTAACAGTTTATTTTTGCTTTTGTTTCCCTTGCCTCAGGAGACATATCTAGAAAAAAAAAAGTTGCTATGGCTGATGTCCAAGAGGTTACTGCATAGGTTCTCTTCTAGGATTTTTATGATTTCAGGTATCACATTTATGGTGTAAGAAAGTGGTCCAGTTTTCACAATACCGTTTGTTGAAGAAACTGTCCTTTCCCCATTGGATATTCTTTCCTGCCTTATCAAAGGTTAATTGACCATATATTTGTGGGTTCATTTCTGGGTTTTCTATTCTGTTCCATTGATCTATGTGTCTGTTTCTGTGCCAGTGCCATACTATTTTGAACACTAAAACTTTGCAGTATAACTTGAAGTCTGGAACTGTGATGCCTCCAACTTTGCATTTCTTTTTTAAGATTGCTTTGGCTATTCGGGTCTTTTGTGGTTCCATACAAATTTTTGAATTGTTTGTTTTAGTTCTGTGAGAAATCCTGTTGGTATTTTTATAGGAATTGCATTAAATGTATAGATTGCTTTGGGTACTATAGACATTTTAACAATGTTTGTTCTTCTAATCCATGAACATGGAATGTTTTTCCTTTGCCTGTGTGGCCTTCAATTTCTATTATCAATGCTTTATAGTTTTCAGAGTACAGGTCTTTTACCACTTTGGTTAGGTTTATTCCTGGGTATCTTATTATGTTTGATGAAATTGTAAATAGGATTGTTTCCTTAATTTCTCTTTCTGCTGCTTCATTACTGGTGTATAGAAATCCAACTGATTTTTGTACATTGATTTTTATATACTTTTATTATTTTTTATTGTTAGTCACCATACATCATTAGTTTTTGATGTAGTGTTCCAAGATTCATTGTTTACGTATAACACCCAGTGCTCCATGTAATACATACCCTCCTTAATACCCATCACTGGGCCAACCCATCCCCCACCTCTCCCCTCTAAAACCCTCAGTTTGCTTCTTGGAGTTCACAGTCTCTCAAGGTTCATCTCCCCCTCCGGTTCCCCCCCCCTTCATTTTTCCCTTCCTTCTCCTAATGTTCCCCATGTTATTCCTTATGTTCCACAAGTAAGTGAAACCCTATGATAGTTGACTTTCTCTGCTTATTTGACTCAGCATAATCTCCTCCAGTCCCATCCGTGTTGATGCAAATGTTGGGTATTCATCCTCTCCAATGGCTCAGTAATATTCCAATATATACAATGATTTTTGTATCCTGTCACTTTACTGATTTCATTTGTTAATTCTAGAAGTTTTTGGCTGGACTCTTTCAGGTTTTCTATATAGAGTATAATGTCATGTGCAAATTGTGAAAATTTACTTCTTCCTTACTGATTTTGATGTCTTTTATTTCTTTTTGTTATCAGATTGCTGTGGTAGGACTTCCATACTACGTTGAATAGAAGTGGTGAGAGTGCACATCCTTGTCTTGTTCCCGATCTTTGGGGAGGAGATCTTAGATTTCCCCTATGATGATATTAGTTGTGGGTTTTTCATATATGGCCATTATGAGGTATGTTCCCTCTAAACCTGATTTGTTGAGGGTTTTTATCATAAAGGATATGGTATGTTGTCAAATGCTTTTTCTGTGTCTACTGAAATGATGTTTCTTATACTTTTTTTATTGATGCAGTGTATTATGTTGATTGATTTGTGAATATTGAACCACCCTTGCAACTGAGGTGTAAATCCCGATTGTGGTGAACGATTTTTTTTAATGTACTATTAAATTCAGCCTGCTAGTGTTTTATTGAGGATTTTTGCATCTATGTTCATCAGTGATATGTGTCTTTATCTAGTTTCGGAATCAGGATTAGGCTGGCCTCAAAGAATGAAAGTTTTCCTTACTTTTCTATTTTTTTAATAGTTTGAGAAGAACAGGTATTAACTCTTCTTTAAATGTTTGGCAGAATTCACCTGTGAAGACATTTGGTCCTGGACTTTTTTTTGTTGGGAGGTTGTTTTGTTTTGTTTTGTTTTTTATTACTGAAGCAATTTCTTTACTGGTAATTGGTCTATTCTTCTCGTTTCAGTTTTGGTAGTTAATATGATTCTAGGAATTCGTCCATTTCTTCTAGGTTGTCCACTGTGTTGGCATATGCTTTTTCATAATATTTTTTAATTGTATTCTGGCACTGATTATTTTTCCTCTCTCATTTGTGATTTACTTATTGGAGTCCTTTCTTTTTTTTATTTGACAAGTGTGGTGAGAGGTTTATCAATTTTATTAATCTTTTCACAGAACCAGCTCCTGGTTTAATTGATCTGTTTAATGTGTTTTAGGTTCTATATCATTTATTTCTTCTCTAATATTATTTCCTTCCTGCTGTTGGTTTTAGGTTTTGTTTGTTGTTCTTTTTCTAGGTCCTTTAGGTGTAAGATTAATTCTTTATTTGAGATTTTTCTTGCTTCTTGAGATAGGCCAGAATTACTATAAACTTCCCTGTTAGAACCACTTTTGTGGCATCCCAAATATTTGGAGTGTTGTGTTTTGTGATTTGTTTCCATGCATTTTTCTATATCTTCTTTTATTTCCTGGTTGATTCACTCATTATTTAGTAGCATGTTATTTAACTGTCATGTATTTGTGGTCTTTCCAGATTTTTTCTTGTGGTTGACTTTTAGTTTCACAGTGTTGTGGTCAGAAAAGATGCAAGGTATGACTCTGATATTCTTGAATTGGGTGAGGCTTGTTTTGTGACTTAATATGTGATCTCTTCTGCGGGATATTCCATGTGCACTTGTAAAGAATGTGTATTCTGTTGTTTTAGGATGGAATGTTCTGAATATATCTGTTAAATCCATGTGGTGCAGTGTGTCATTCAAAGTCGTTGATTCTTTGTTGATTTTCTGTTTAGATGATCTGTCCATTAATGTGAGTGGGGTATTAAAGTCCCCTATTACTGCATTTTTATCAATTACTTCTATTATGTTTGTTATTAACTGTTTTATGTATTTTGGTGCTCCCACGTGCAGTGCATAAATGTTTACAATTATTATATCTTTTTGTTGCATTATTCCCTTTATCATTATATAGCAGTTTTCTTTGTCTCTTGTTATACTCTTTGTTTCAAAATCTACTCTGGCTTTCTTTTGACATGCATTTGCATAATAGATGTTTCTCCACCCCTTTGCTTTCGATCTGCAGGTGTCTTTAGGTTTAAAATGAGTCTACACATCACTTGCGATCAGGGAAATACAAATCAAAACCACAATGAGATACCACCTTACACCAATTAGAATGGCAAAAGTTATCAAGACAGAGAACAACAAATGTTGGCGAGGATGTGGAGAAAGGGAACCCTCTTACACTGTTGGTGGGAATGCAAGCTGGTACAGCTACTCTGGAAAACAATATGGAGGTTCCTCAAGTCCTTAAAATTAGAGCTACCCTACAGGTCAGCAATTGCACTACTGGGCATTTACCCCAAAGATACAGATGTATTTATCTGATGGGGCATCTGCACTACAATATTTATAGCAGCAATGTCCACAACAGCCAAACTGTGGAAGGAGCCAAGATGTCCTTCAATAGGTGAATGGATTAAGAAGATGTTATTCAGGAGAAGCGGCAAGATGGCGGAGGAGTAGGAGACCGATTATCATCAAGTTCCAGAAATTCACCCAGATAGCTATCAAACTATTCTGAACACCTACAAATTCTACAGGAGATCAAAGAGAAGAAAAGCAGCGATTCTAGGAACAGAAAATTGACCACGTTCCGGAAGGTAGGACGTGTGGAGAAGTGAATTTGAAGCGATGGGAAGATAGAACCTGGGGGGAGGGGCTGGCTCCTGGCAAGTGAGCGAGCAGCGGAGCACAGACTCGGAACTGTTAGAAGTCGGCTCCACTGAGGGTCGTCGCCCTGGAGGCCAAGCAGGGGGTGAAGCCCTCAGGGGGACATTGTGGTCTCAGGACCCATGGGGACACAAAAAGACCAGGGGTGTCTGAGCGTGACCGAGATCCCAGGGATCAGAGAAGCTGACGGGAGAGACGGAGCCGAGCTGAGAAGGGGTCTCTTAGCTCGGTGTTACCGTGGGCTGGGATCCAAAGTACAGTTGGGCCACTGCTCTGTGAGCAGGGACCCCACAGGTGGCAGACCCGGAGAGACCCCTCCTTCCTCCTCGGGGAGCAGCAGCACGGGAGCAGCTGCAGGAATGGGCCGGGTTCGGAAATTCTAAATGGGGCCGCGTCAGAGAGAGAGACGCTCGGTCACAGGCCGGGTGAGGTCAGAGAGCGGCCGGAGACCAGGAGACAGGAGGGACTGCTTTTCTCTGAGGTGCACTGAGGAGTGAGGCCCTGAGCTCTCGGCTCCTCTGGGTCAGACACTGGGAGCCATCATTTTCAGTCCTGACCTCCAAAGCCGTACGGAAAGCGTTCAGGAAACAAAAGCTCCTGAGAGTGAACCTGAGCTGATTACTTAGCCTGGGCCCTGGTGAGGGCAGTGCGAATCTGCCTTGGCCAGAGACACTTGAGAATCACAGCAACAGGCCCCTGCCCCAGAAGACCAGAAAAAAAACATCCAGCCAAAGTCAAGTTCGAGATTGCTGAGAATTGTGGAACTCCGGAGCTAAGGGAAAGCAACGCAGAGAATTAATGGCTTTTCCCCATGATTCTTTAGTCGTTCAAAGTTAAATTATTTGAATTTTTTCTTTGAAATTTTTTCTTAATTTTTTCTTTGAAATTTTTTCCTTTTTTCTATTTTAACGTTTTTAACTCATATCTTATCAACACTATTTAATCTTTTTAAATTTTCATTGTTATAATCATATTTTATCCCTTCATTGCATTTAACCTTATTTTTTGTATACATATAGGGTCTATTCAATTCACCAGTCTCATAGATATAGATATAGATACAGATAGAGATANGATAGAGATAGATATAGATATGGAGTCATAGACATAGATATAGAAACAGAAATAGATAATATAGATATAGGATTTTGTTTTATTTATTTTTGTTTTGTTTTTGGTTGTATGATTTTCTTTGTTTTTTGGTTTTTTCCCTCTTTCTTTTCTCCCCAGTTCCAGGTCTCCTCTGAGTAGGCTAGTGTACATTTCTCTGGGGTCATTGCTACCCTTTAGTATTTGGTTCTCTTATCCATCTATTCTTATCCGCATAAAATAACAAGGCAGAAAAAATCAACNAAAAAGAACAAGAGCCAGTAATGACGGCTAGGGACCTAATCAATGTGGACATTAGTAATATGACAGAACTAGAGTTCAGAATGACGACTCTTAAGGTGCTAGCTGGGCTCGAAAAAACCATGAAAGATAATACAGTAGCCCTCTCTAGAGAAATAAAAATCCTTTCTGGAGAAATAAAAGAACTAAAATCTAACCAAGCTGAAATAAAAAAAAGCTATTAATGAGGTGCAATTGAAAATGGAGGCTCTTACTGCTAGGATAAATGAAGCAGAAGACAGAATTAGTGATTTAGAAGACAAAATGTCAGAGAAAAGAGAAGAGGATGAAAAGAGAGACAGACAACTACNAAACAACTACTGGACCATGAGGAGAGAATTCAAGAGATAAGTGATACCATAAGATGAAACAATATTAGAATAATTGGGATCCCAGAAAAGGAGGGGGGGCAGAAGGTATATTGGAANAATCTGGCAAAGGGAACAAGCATCAAAATCCAGGAGGCACAGAGAACCCCCCTCAAAATCAATAAAAATAGGTCCGAACCCCATCATCTAATAGGAAAACTTACAAGTCTTAGTGACAGAGATNGTGACAAAGAGAAAATCCTGAAAGCAGCTCGGGACAAGAGGTCTATAACATACAATGGTAAACATACAATGGTAGAGATATTAGACTGACAGCAGACCTATCCACAGAGACCTGGCAGGCATGATATATTCAGAGCACTAAATGAGAAAAATATGCAGCCAAGAATAATATATCCATATAGGCTGTCATTGNTCACTGAAAATAGAAGGAGAGATAAAAATCTTCCAGGACAAACAAAAACTCAAGGCATTTGCAAACACCAAGCCAGCCCTACAGGAAATACTGAAAAACGTCATCTAAGCAAAGAGAGCTTAAAAGAAACAAAGACCAGAAAGGACGAAACACAATATACAGTAACAGTCACCTTACAGGCAATACAATGGCTCTAAATGTATATCTCTCAATAGTTACTCTGAATGTAAATGGACTAAATGCCCCAACTAAAAGACACAGGGTATCCGAATGGATAAAAAAACAAGACCCATCGATATGCTGTCAACAAGAAACTCATANTACAAGAAACTCATCTTACACGCAAAGACACCTCCAGATTTAAAGTGAGGGGGTGGAAAACAATTTACCATGCCAATGGACAGCAAAAGAAAGCTGGAGTGGCAATCCTTATATCAGATAAATTAGATTTTAAGCCAAAGAATATCATAAGAGATGAGGAAGGGCACTATATCATACTAAGGATCTGTCCAAGAAGAAGATCTAACAATCATAAATATCTATGCCCCTAACATGGGAGCAGCCAATTATATAAACCAATTAATAACAAAATCAAAGAAACACACTGACAATCATACAATATTAGTAGGTGACTTTAACACCCCCCCTTACTGAAATGGACAGACCCTCAAAGCAAAAGATCAACAAGGAAATAAGGCTTTAAATGACACCCTGGACCAGTTAGACATCACAGATATATTCAAAGCATTCCATCCCAAAAGAACAGAATACACATTCTTCTCCAGTGCACATGGAACATTCTCCAGAATAGACCATATTCTGGGTCACAAATCAGGTCTCAACAGGTACCAAAAAACTGGGATCATTCTCTGCATATTTTCAGACCATAATGCTCTGAAACCAGAACTCAACCACAAGAGGAACGTTGGAAAGAACTCAAATACATGGAGGCTAAAGAACATCCTACTAAAGAATGAATGGGTGAACCAGGAAATTAAAGAAGATATTAAAAAAATTCATGGAAATATGAAAATGAAAACACAACTGTTCAAAATCATTGGGACACAACAAAAGCAGTCCTGAGAGGAAAGTATATAGCAATACAAGCCTTTCTCAAGAAACAAGAAAGGTCTCAAGTACAAAACCTAACTCTAC
>LNAC01000363.1:86730-107324 GCA_002007465.1 Ailurus styani | reverse complement strand
GGATGGGTTATGGATATTGGGGAGGGGTTGTGCTTTGGTGAATGCTGTGAAAGGTGTAAGCGTGATGATTCACAGACCTGTACCCCTGGGGCAAATAATAATAATAATAATAAAGAAGATGTTGTTCATATATGAAATAAAATATTACTCAGCCATCAGAAAAGATGAATACTTACCATTTGCATTGACGTGGATTGAACTGGAGGATATGATGCTAAGTAAAATAAGTCAAACAGAGAAAGACAATTATCATATGGTCTCACTAATATGTGAAATATAAGCAATATGGCAGAGGACCAGAGGGGAAGGGAGAGAAAATTGGGGAAAAATCAGAGAGGGAGACAAACCATGAGAGACTCTGGACTCTGGGAAACAAACTGAGGTTTGCAGAAGGGGCAGGCTGGAGGGATGGGGTAAGTGGGTGATGGGCATTAAAGAGGGCATGTGATGTGATGAGTACTGGGTGTTATATGCAACAAATGAATCACTGAAGACTACATCAAAAACTAATGATGTACTATATGTTGGCTAATTGAATTTATTAAAAAATAAATAAATAAAATGAGTCTCTTATAGGCAGCATATAGATGGTCTTTTTTTAAAAATCTATTCCGTCACCCTATGTCTTTTGATTGGAACATTTAGGCCATTTACGTTCAAATAATTATTGATAGATATGCATTTATTACCATTTTATTACTTGTTTTGTGTTTGTTTTTGAAGGTGTTCTTGGATCCTTTCTTATCTTTCTCTTATGATTTGCTGGGGTTTTTTAGTGATATATTTGGATTTCTCTTTATTCTTTGCATATTTATTAGTGGTTTTGAGATATGGTTACCATTTGTGTGTGACATCTTCTGCATATAGCAGTCTATATTAAGTTGGTACTTATTTCTGTTTGAACCCTTCATCTTTCCTCTCATCCCATGTTTTAGGTATGTGGTATCATATACCTTTTTTTGTGAGTTCCTTTATTTTTTTTTACAGAAATATCCCTTTTCACTGCTTTTGTGTTTCCTATCTTTATACTGTCACTTTTGGTCTCTCCTTTCCACTCAGAGCCCCCTTCAATATTTCTTGCAGCACTGGTTTAGTGGTCATTAACTCCTTTACATTTTGTTTGTCTGAAAAACGATCTCTTCTACTCTGAATGATAGCCTTGATGAATAGCATATTCTTGCCTGCAGATTTTTCCATTTAGCACTTTGACTATATCATGCCACTCCCTTTGTCTTGCAAAGTTTCTATTGAAAAATCTCTTAGTAGTCTGATGCGTTTTCCCTTGTAAGTTATTGACTTCTTTTGCTGCTTTTAAGATTTTTTTGTTTATCACTGTGTTTTGCCAATTTAGTTACAATATGTGTTATTATAGGCCTGCTTTTGTTGATTTTGATTGAGTTCTCTGTGCCTTTTGGTTCTGGATGTCTCCTTCCTTCCCCAGATTAGGATAATTTAATGCTATTATTTCTTCAAATCAACTGTCTTTTTTTTTCTCTGTCTCCTTTTTCTGGGACTCCTGTAATATGATTTATTATGTTTGATGGAGTCTCTGAGTTCCCTAAGTCTACTCACATATTGCTCCATTCTTTTTTTCTTGGTTTTCTTCAGTTTGATTACCTTCCATTACTGTCTTCCAGGTGATTAGTTCATTCCTCTGCTTCTTCCAGCCTGCTGTTCATTCCATCAAGTTTGTTTCTCATTTTGTTTATTGAACCCTTTATCTCTGCTATTTTATCCCTTATCTTTGTGTTAAGAATCTAACTCATGTCTTTAACTCTTTTCTCAAGTCCAGAGAGTATCCTAATGTTCATTGCTTTAAATTCTCTATCAGGCATGTTACTTATATCTGCTTTGCCTAGGTCTCTGGCCATGGCCTTGTTCCATTCTTTCATTTGGGTAAATTTCTTTGTCTCCTCATTGTGTCTGCCTGTGTCTTTTCCTGTGTATTATGAAAGTCACCTATGTCTTCTGCTTTTGAAAGTAGTGACTGATCAAAACGAGGTCGTAGAGCATCCTGCTGTGCAGTGTTCCCTGTTCACCAGAACTTTGGCACTTCAGGAGAGCACCCTATGTGTATTGCTTATGCCCTGTTGTTGTGTCTGAGTCACTTTTCCTTTCGGTGCAGTTGTCTGCACTGACTCTCTGCCTGTTATGGGCTGTGCTTGCTCTCTACAGTATTAGTGGGACCCATGCAGGCCAGCTCTGTGGGTGTCTGACTGCCATGGAACTTGGGAGTGGGGGGGGGTGTTAGCAAAATTTATGCTGGGCCACTAGTCCTACCCCAGATCTCCCAAAGCACTGAGGTGACTATGGGCTGCATGTCAGGGTAGCCATGGGATGCAAGGATGGGCACAGTGTGTGGTAATGGCTGGGTGCAGTTAGGTCCAGTGTGCAATGGTGGGTAGTGGTGTGTGGCTAGGCATGGTGCAAAGTGGCAGCTATGAATCTGGTGGCTGGGTACTTGGCAGCTGGGCAGGGTACATGCACTATCAAAACTTTCCCAAACCCTGGGGCAAGGCTAGCAGGCCTGGAGTGGACAAGTCCTCAGAAAAATTCATGGGCATGGTGCACTGCTAGCTGGTTAGGTAGCAAGTGTCTGTGTAATGCTGCAACTTGCATGTAGCCCTGTGTTTATGCTGGGCAGTGGGGAAGGAAAATGTTGCCTGCCATCTCCCTCCTAACATGTTCCAAATTCACCATAAACAGATATATCTCCCATTTGTTCCCAGCATTGTGTAAGCTGGCATTTTTATGTTGCCTTTCCACACAAGCTTCTGTCTCTTTAAGGGTGGGGACTCAACTACCACTTGCCCTCTGGGTTCACCCAGTGCTGAGTCAGTTGACCTGTAAAGCTCCAGGCTCCAAGTCCCACTGATTATACAAACTCATGGAATTCATCCCCCCTGGTTTTCAAAGCCAAACATTATGGGGTTTAATCATCCCCATGTGAGCTCCCTGGTGTGAGGGCCCATTTCTCTGACCTCTCCACGTGTGCAGTTCCTTCTGTCCTGTGGGAAGCCTCCCTCAAACTTTCTAACCTTCCTAACTTTTCAGATGCAGATTTTTCTCCATATGTAGTTGTGGAGTTTGTTGTTAACCTTTGGATCACTCACTGCTTTATTTACTTGGATGCAGATGATATCTACTTATGAATGTGTAATGGGGAGAGCTCAGAGTCCTCCTACTTCACCATCTTCCCAAGCTCCCACAGTCTCAGTTCCTTTCTGTTATTAACCAGTCTCTAGCCTCTCTTAGAATACTGAATTTTGTCCCATGCCTGACTACCTACTGATTCCACAGATAGCACCACAAACTTTTTGACTTGTTATGTCTCTTGTTGCTTAGAAGCAATATTACAGTCTACCAGAAGTTCTCAATACCTTCCCACATTAAGTATTCTATCTTAAAAATGGCTAATGAGGTATCATTTTGTTTTTAATGATTTAGAGAAAGGTATTAACAATAAAATATATGTATTCTTTAGCTCAGAAATCACACTTCTGAAAATTTATTCTGAGGAAATAATTAAGGATATAAAAAAAGATGTAGCTACAAATATGTTTGCTGTGCCACTGTTTATAGGAGGAAAAACTTGGAAGCAGTTCTGGTATCTCTTAAGATAGTGCTAATAAATATGTCATGGTACATTCATACTGCAGAATACTACATAGCCCCTCTTTCAAGCTTCAGACTTTCACATCCAACTTCCTACTCAACAGTCCTATCCAAGGGTGAGCTTCTAACCTCTCTCCCACAAATCTAGTTCTTATCTCAGTGAATTGTACCACCTTCTATCCAGTTCTCCAACCCAGAAACCTGGACATTATCCTTAACTTCCCCCCACCAATATCCCATAAAAT
Organism: Ailurus styani; assembly: GCA_002007465.1. Taxonomy (NCBI): domain Eukaryota; kingdom Metazoa; phylum Chordata; class Mammalia; order Carnivora; family Ailuridae; genus Ailurus; species Ailurus styani. The sequence goes on along the minus strand of LNAC01000363.1, from coordinate 103,464 downwards.
GAATTACCTAGTCTTATTTCACCTCCTAAATATCCAGTGAATCTAATTTTCAGCATCTTCACTGCCAACCCCCTATTGTGAGCTAACATCATGTCACCTCATCAATTTCAATAGCCTCTTCATTGGTTTCCCCCCACACACTCTAGTCCTTCAATGCATTCTCTGCACTGCAGCCAGAAGGATCTCTTAAACACTTATAACTAGTGAAATACAAAAAAGGTCTGTACTTTAGTTATTAGTATTATATCAATGTTAGTTTCCTGGTTTTGATAATTGTGCTATGGTTATTTCAGATCTTATCATTGGGTAATATGGGTAAAGGATATATTAAAACTCCTTGTACTATTTTTGAAACTTAAAAATCTAAATTATTCACAAATAGAAAGTTAAACCCCTTGGGCAAAGAATAAAAATAAAATTAAAAAAAAAAGTTAAAAAAATTTAATGTGAAGCTGATCACAGTATCCCTTACTTAAAGCCTTTCAATAGCTTCTTACCACTATTAGGCTAAAGGCTGAAACCCTCACTATGGCCTACGATACCCTGCAGTCTGACCTCTGCCTATATCACAAACCTAGTTCTTTTTTTTTAAGATTTTATTTATTTATTTATTTATTTATTTATTTGACAGAGAGAGAGATCACAAGTAGGCAGAGAGGCATGCAGAGAGAGAGGGGGGGAAAGCAGGCTTTTTTTAAAAAGATTTTATTTATTTATTTGACACAGAGAAAAAGATTACAAGTAGGCAGAGAGGCAGGCAGAGATAGGAAGAAACAGGCTCCCTGCCTAGCAGGGAGCCTGCCGCAGGGCTCGATCTCAGGACCCTGAGATCATGACCTGAGCTGAAGGCAGAGGCTTTAACCCACTGAGCCACCCAGGTGCCCCCCACAAACCTAGTTCTTTAAAAAAAAATCACTCTTTCCTTTGTTCTCTGTGCTTGCCACACCAGTATTCTTTCAGTCCCTTGAGTATACCATGTTTTTTTATGCTACTGAGTCTTGGCACAGGTGTTTCTTCTGTCCAGAATCTCTCCTAGTCACTCTTTTGTTTACTTAGTTAACTCGTATTCATCCTTCAGATTTCAACTCAAACATCTCTGAGTGAAAAGCAGTCAATAAATATTTGTTGAGTGAAAAAATACAGGAGGTACAGGTGTAAATAGTGAGCCCCTTACCAAGAGATATGTAAAGATACTTTATTTTGTTAAGGCCACTTGGAGTGGATTTTGTTTCTTTTAGCAAAAAGGACCTAAACTGATAAAGATGATACAACATGATAGAATACAGACTACAAAAATAAAACTTGTATCAGAGGGCTTCTGTCACCTTAATTGGGTTCCCTTTCGATCTACAGGTATGCCTTTATTTTGTGAACCAGATGAAGCCCTTTTTTAAAAAGTTGAGTTAATCAGATTTTTACAAAATTAGAATTTGCCTATTGGCATATATTATAATTTCATACAACTCAGCTTTCATTTCTGACTGACCTTCAATTGGAAATCACATTTATTTTCTCTGTATTCTCCCTTTTGTGATAGAGAACATAGATTTTTGGAGCCAGGTTTCCTGAGATCAAACCCCAATTCTGTCACAAGTGGGGTACCTTAGACACATTATATTTCTGTGCCTCAGATGATTTTTTACCTGTAAAATTATAATAATATAATGTCCATGAAATGGGGTTTTGTGAAAATTAAGCATCTAATATAAGCATTTAAAAAGGACTTGGTACTAATATGTAAATATTTGTTATTATTTTTATTAATCTTATATCCAGAACTTCCCGATTATCTGTAAATTCTATCAAGTTCCTAGATGTAAATAGAGAATCCATAATTAATTTTCCAATTTTGTAAATTGAAATTTTGTTTTAAAAAATGATCATGGGGGCGCCTGGGTGGCTCAGTGGGTTAAAGCCTCTGCTTTCGGCTCAGGTCATGATCTCAGGGTCCTGGGATCGAGGCCCGCATCGGGCTCTCTGCTCAGCAGGGAGCCTGCTTCCCCCTCTCTCTCTGCCTGCCTCTCTGCCTCCTTGTGATCTCTCTCCCGCTGTGAAATAAATAAATAAAATCTTTAAAAAAAAATGATCATGGCCCGATACATGAATACATATATGATGTATATATATACATGGGGTGGCCATTGTACTATTATATGTATGTGTCTGAATTTTCCAGGACAAAAAAAGTGAAAAATCTTAAAGGAGGCACATCTTCTCTGTCATAAATTATGCTGATAGAATAAACCTAGAAAAACATCTTCTAAAGGGCTCTAAAACAGGCCTGGGTATCAGAAACTTATATTAAAGTTAGAGCCAAATTAATACATTATTTACAAGTACAAGCATAAATGTCCTTCAAAAGGCAATATTTTATTCAAATGAGAAGCAAAGCACTATAATTCACTCATCATATACTACTCCATTTGCTGGTTTGGGGGTAGATGTGTAAAAAGATTACACAGTTTTAGAGCATTTGTTGACTAAACCAAAAATAAGTAACAAGAAAATTACTGGCTGCCAAAATTTTCAATTCATCCAAGAAATTCTACAAGGCACTTTGGACTACAGGTGAACAGCTGGCACTAGTGGTATATTTAAATATTATAGTGTGAATCAAACCATCTAGAAGTTTTGCTCTACTTATTCCAAGAAGACAGTCAGACACTGGTTCATGTTAAACATATAATTCTGTAATATAATACAAAGTTGAGAACAACACCACCACAGGTTGGTTGCCAGGTGACTCATCCTTTGTTCTGCTATACTTGTGAGCCTAAATAGTCTTACTAAACATAGAAGGCATGCTACATATATTAAGGGACTCCTGGCAGCAGGCTATTTCAGTCACTGAGTTGCTCTCACACTGAATATTCTTTCTTGATTAATGTGCTATCAACTGAACTAGGATTAAATAAATTATATAGCTAAGCAACTTAATGGGCAAAAGTAGAATCTGAACTCTCTCTCTGTCTCTCTCTCTGTCTCTCTCTCTCTCTCTCTCATGCACACACACACACACACACACATCTTGACAAAAGAAGACATAAAATGCTTTCTTGTGGTGTAGGTCCTATGACGTACTAGGCTTCCTTTATATTTTTCATTCACCAAATTCATTTGAATACTCACTAATCAGAGCTATTAGGATGTATTAAGGATTCGATAATTTAGTTAAGGAGCCACCACACTGATAAGCAAAAAATGCTCAGGATGCTCAAAATGTGCTGATAGAATAAACCTAGAAAAACATCTTCTAAAGGGGTCTAAAACCGGCCTGGGTATCAGAAACTTATATTAAAGTTAGAGCCAAATTAATACATTATTTTAACACTTATCAAGTTATAAAGCACTTATTTGACTTGATTTCTCCTTCTTCATTTAGGAAAGTTGTACCATCAGCTGCTTGGTATATTTAACTATGGTAACAAATCACCTGTTTACTTTCTGAATTTATGACAAGAGACTATATAACTGCAACCTGAAAGGTGGATGACCTTACAAGAGAATGAATACAGAAAAGGAGGGAAAAAGATAAGGAGGGATAGAAAACAAACATTTTTTTAAAGCAGAAGGAAAGCTCAGTTGGCACAAGTATCACCAAGACAATTAATAGTTTGAGAAGTTGCATCAAATATGGCAAAGAGATCAGGAAGCATAAGGACTGAGTAAAGGCCAATGGGTTTCAGAATTCAGCCTGAAATTATACTGACACTGGCTGTGATAGAATGGTGACAATGGATGGATGATATACTATAGAGTATAAAGGAAGAAGTGTAGCAAGGAAATAGAGATAGCTAGTCTAGAACATTCATTTGAAAAATTTGCCCCCAAGGAATCTGAGATGACTTTTTCACATACTATCTTTGTTAATTTCATAAATCCTTCTGTTTGGTCGTTCTGCTGCTACCTCTGGTTCTGCTAAGAAAGAAGATTAGATTGTGTTCACCACAGTGGCTCACCAAAAAATCTCTTCTGAGATTCAGAATGTTCTAAATTTTCAGCTTTTTCAGAAACCATCCCTATTTCATCCAATGAGAACCATTTCAATACTTTGTTTAAACTTTTAACTCCAATGACAGTAGTGTGCTCAACCCCAACCCCACTGTTTAATTTTAAATGAAGTTATTTCTGACATACACTGATGTTAATTCCAATACTTATACTTCATGCCTATCAAAGCAGACTTAAATTCTGAAGAACAGAACTATTTCTGTAACCTGGTGAATGATCCACAGAAAATAATTTGTTAATGTGGCCTTATTTCACTCTATACAAGAAATAATTCTGCAGTACAAGTAAGGGAAGTAAAAAATAACCCATATCAGTCACTCAAAACTCTTTTCATTTTGAGTATGTATATACATGTAGTTTTGCTCCGGTAATAGTTTGAGAGTTCAGACAGGTTATATTTTAGATATGTTGTCAAGCTCTCCCAGTTCTGGGTTGGCTTCAGAGGTCTTTTCAATACTTAATTGACAACAGAGAAGCCAGGTTTCATGTGCTTTATTGGCTTGCTCCCTAAGCCTGTGATTTCTTACAATATATTTGAAATAGACTTCTATCACTGGACACCTCAATTAACAAATCCTCCAGGAATATAGCTCCTGTACAATGATATTACCTCTGTTTAAAACAAGTACCACTTCGTAATCACACAAAGCACCATTAGTGTGCCTCAGAATTGAACAGAGCTGTTAAGCTGTGCATTTGTGTGGCCAAAGAAGAACAAAATAACTTGTGGGCAAGACTTCTTAACCTCTCCCTCTCCCTTCAGTCTAAGGCTCCTTAATAGCTATTTGATGTTTTCTAGCAAATTTAATGTTCTTTGTCTACACACAATTGAAAGTGAAAAAAAAAACTGTTCAGGACCCAAGAAATCAAGCTTTCTGTGTGACTGATTCACCTTTCTACTTTTCCCACCAGTCACACCCTTCTCCATCTTGGTAGTACTCCTAATTTATAGACTTTTCCCTTATCAAAAAAACAAAAAACAAACAAACAACAACAACAATAACAAAACCCTGAATCATCTAGATAGCAGCTTTCCAAATCTCTAGCTACCAGTCTGTATTGAAAACAAGGCAGGAGTGACTTGGCTGTAGCTGGTTCTGGGAACAAGTAAGGGGTAAAGATTTTTCTAAGATTTAGCACCTACCTTATCCTTAGAAGTCTAACATGTCTTTTTCCTGAAAATCCCTTCCCCAAACTATTCCTGCTCTAAAAACTTAACCTTGCCCTCCCCATTCTATGATACTCCAAGATACATATTTTACATGTTCTGGGATATCATGTTTACTCTCATTTAATATTTTGAGAATACACTTACACTTTCTGGTATTTTTATCATTTATCACAAAGCTTTTTATAATAAACTATGAATTATCTTCTTTTTGAATCAATTTTCTGCCTAATAGATATAACTGGGTATCTTAGGTACTTGTTATACAGGTATACTTTGTTTCGAGCAACTACAGAACACTTGAGAGTAACAGAAAGAATGTACTAGAGAATTCCTCTAATTAGCAAATGACACTAACATATTAAAAACATGATTAATTTCAACTTTGTAAGAATACCTCCACAGTAGCAGCTGGCACCTCAACTCTGCCACTGTACTTTGAAAGTATTCATAGACAATTTGTAAATGACCAGGTGTGGTGGTGTTCCAATAACACTTTATTTACAGACAGATAGTAATAGAAAGTGTTGGTGATGGTGTGGAGAAACCAACTAGAACCCTAATAAACTGCCGGTGGGAGTGTAAAATGGTGCAGCCCTCTTGGAAAACAATCTGACAGTTCCTCAAATGGTTAAACACAGAGTTAACATACACTCCAATCGTTCTACTTCCAGTTATTTATATAACAGAAATGAATACATAAGTCTACATAAGAACTTGCTTACAAATTTTCCTAAAACCATTATTAATAATACCCAAAAGATGAAAACAACCCAAATGTTCATGAACTGATAAGTGGATAAATAAAATGTGGCACTTTCATACAATGAACTATTCTTAAGCCATAAAAAGAAATTAGGTACCAATATATGCTACAACATGGGTAAACCTTGTAAACACTATGCTAAGTAAAAGAAGTCAGTCACAGAGGATTGCATGTTGTATGACTGCACTTACATGAAAGGTCCATCACTGACAAACCGATAGTACCAGAAAGCAAAATAGTGGTTGCCAGGGAATAGGGGTCTTAGGGGGAAATGGGCAGTGACTGCTAATGGCTTTCTTGTTGGGGTGATGAAATGTTCTAAAAACTAATTGTGATAATGATTACACAACTCTGTGAAAATACTAAAAATTACCGATTTGTGTAATTTAAATGGGTAAACTATATAATATGTGAATTATATCTCAATTATATCTCAATAAAGTTGCTATTTATTTTTTTATGGTCAAATGCTTTTCTTTTTTATAGAGCATGTTTTTATTCAGGTATAACTGACATGTAACATTATATTAGTTCCAGGTGTACATCATAATAATTCAATATTTGCATATACTGCAAAATGATCATTACAAGTCTACTTAATATCTGTCACCATGCATAGTTGCAAAAGTTTTTTCTTATGATAATGTTTAAGATGTACCCTTCGAGCAACATTTAATAATGGAATACAATATTATTAAGTATAGTCACCATGATGTATATTACATATTCATTAGTTATTTATTTTATAGTGGGAAATTTTTACCTTTAGACTCCCTTCACCAGTTTCACCCACTCCCCACCCCCCACCTCTGGTAACTACCAATCTACTACCCGTACCTATGAGCTTGTTTTTTTTATTTAGTTTTCATTTCTTTTTTGTTTTTTTGGGTTCCACATATAAGTGAGATCATATTATATTTGTCTTTTTCTGTTTGTTTCGCTTGGCATAATGCCCTCAAGGTCCATATATGTTACAAATGGCATTCTTTCTCATGGCTAAATAATATTTCACTGTATATATACAACAACTTCTTTATCCACTCATCTCTCAATGGACAACTTAGGTTGTTTCCAAGTCTTGGCTATTGTAAACAATGAATAAAGCTACTATGTAAAAATTATTTACAAAAATAAGACAGTAGGTTGGATATGGGCTGAGAGCAGTAGTTTGCCAACTCCTACTCTAGAGAATAAAGTTGTAAAAACTCTTAGATATATATATGTATACACATACACAACATTCACGTAGATACAGGATTTCACTTGTATATGTTCTATTAATGTTTGTGTCTTCCATTATAAATGTTATAAGAACTAAGGGTCAGGTATAGAATTTGAGCATTTACACACAAACACACATATAGATACGTAGGTAGCTTAATAAATATTTTTGATTAAGACCAGAATCCACGAGTTTTGTTTCTGTCTTTAAATAACAAATACTAAAGTGACTCACAAATTCCTCAGAAAAAAAAAAATTTGTTACATACTTCAGCAGTTTGTAGTACTCAAGTTGCACCATGGTCATAAAAGCCTCTTCTACTACTTCACAACATATTCTCAAGTAACAAAAATGACATCAGAGATAATTCACAAAGAAAGGAAATGGAAAGAAATTATGCATTAGGTAGAGCAGGGGTCAGCAAACTATAGCTAATCAATGTCACTACATTTTCTGCATTTTTATTGAGGTGAAAGTCATATAAAATTAACCATTATAAAGTACACAATTCAATGGCATTTAGTACGTTCACAATGTTACACAACAATCACAGTTAACTAGTTCCAAAACATTTTTATCATTCCCAAAGGAGACCCCATACCCATTAAGTAGTCATCCCTCATTCTTGCCTTCATATAGCTCCTAACGACCACTAATTTGCTTTCTGCCTTTAAGAATTTATCTGTTCGGGCGCCTGGGTGGCTCAGTGGGTTAATGCCTCTGCTTTCGGCTCAAGTCATGATCTCAGGGTCCTGGGATCGAGGCCCGCATCAGGCTCCCTGCTCAGCGGGGAGCCTGCTTCCCCCTCTCTCTCTCTGCCTGCCTCTCTGCCTCCTTGTGATCTCTCTCCCTCTGTGAAATAAATAAAAAGAATTTATCTGTTCGGATACCGCATATAAATTGAATCATATGATATATGACACTGTGTGTCTAGTTTCTTTCACTTGGCAGAATACTACTGAGGTTAATTCCTTTTTATGGCTGAGTAACACTCCTTTATATGGATATACAACTATTTCATTATCCACTCATCCACTGATGGACATTTGGGTCATTTCCACCTATGGCGCTACTGTGAAAAGTCACTCTTTGAACACTTTGTGTACAAGTATTTGAATATCTGTTTTCAATTCTTTGGGGCACATACAAAGGAGACCTCCTAGGTCATATGGTATTTTTTTTATTTTTTCTTTTTTTTTAAGATTTTATTTATTTATTTCACAGACGGAGAGAGATCACAGGAGGCAGAGAGGCAGGCAGAGAGAGCGGGGGGAAGCAGGCTCCCCGCTGAGCAGGGAGCCCGATGCGGGCCTCGATCCCAGGACCCTGAGATCATGACCTGAGCCGAAAGCAGAGGCTTTAACCCACTGAGCCACCCAGGCGCCCTCCTAGGTCATATGGTAATCCAGTGTTTTACTTTTTGAGAAACTGCTAAACTGTTTTCCACAGAGGCTGAACAATTTTACATTCCAACCAGCAATACAAAAGGATTCTAATTTCTCCAAGTACTCACCAACATTTATTATTTTCCATTTTTCTTAAATTACATAGCTCCTAGTAGGATACAAAGTGATTGTGATTTGCATTTCCCTAATGATTAATAGTGTTGAACATCTTTTCATGTACTTGTTGGACATCTGTACTCTTTGGAGAAACGTTGCTGCCTGTTTTTGTAAATAAAGTTTTATTGGAACACATCTATGCTCATTTATTTATGTATTGTCTACGGCTATATAAGTACTAGAAGAGAGTCAGGTAGTTGTGACAGAGACCTTATGGCTCACAAAACTCAAAATATTTACTATCTGGTCCTTTAGAGAAAATATTTGCTGCCTCCTGAGGTAGATGTTTGGGTAAGAAAATTGTAGTAAGCATTTTTACTGCACTATTCTAAATAGTGCAGATCTCACTGCATTTTAAAGCACAATTCTAAAGGTTTCCATGGGTCAATTACTAGTTTGCTCAATTTCATCACTAAGAAAACTTGGAATAGCAAGACGCAGGCTCAAACAGGAGGTTGCCTTAACTGCCTTAACTGCAATTCAAAAGTAAAGGAAAATTAAAGGAAAATAGATAGCCAGACATCTTACACTTTGTATGAACTAATGATTATTTTATTTAACAGCCAGCATAAAAATCCAATGAAACCTTCAATTGTTGAAACCATAGGACATAATCATGGTTTACCACAAGAAGTTTTAGAAGGTTTACTTAGAAAGCTATTCAAGAAAGGAAATGAAGGGACCGCACAAGCCAGAACAGTTTAAATAGATCATGGAGGAGACATTTAACAAGTACTTCATGGCATTCAGACTCTTAAATCTTCAGTGGTATGAGTTTCAGATCACTATTTATCACTGTTTAGTAATCTGATTCACTTCCTACCTTCAGTTATTTTTAACTCAATCAATAATACTATGGACTAATAATAAAAACATACTTCCTTTCATTTCTCTGTAACTATAAAAATTCTTGTTTTGGCTCACCAGCTTGAATTAAAATGTTTAATGAAAATCTCAACTATATTTAGGGAAGCTAAGTAATATTGTCAGCATTTCCTTTTTTTTAAGATTTTAATTATTTACCTGACAGAGAGAGAGAGATCACAAGTAGCCAGAGAGGCAGGCAGAGAGAGAGGAGGAAACAGGCTCACCACTGAGCAGAGAGCCCAATGCGGGACTCGATCCCAGGACCTTGAGATCATGACCTGAGCCGAAGGCAGAGGCTTAACCCACTGAGCCACCCAGGTGCCCTATTGTCAGCATTTCTAAAATCCCTGCATATTCACCTTGACTTTTCTATTACACTACTATAAACAAATCTAAATGCCACTGGAAAAAATTACACATTCAAGATCATACAAAAGGTTTGTATTAAAAGATAAACCTCAGAAACTCAACTAAGTATGGTCATATAAATTGGACGAGAATAGGAAATGTAAACTTTGATACAAAACACCACCAGTGTCTCTTATGACAGGAGCTGTAAATCACACACAGAGGAATATATCTATAAGAATGCTTATTTATTGGGGGCCCAAGTAAAAATTCATTCCCTAAACAAGAAAAGGTATAAGCTTTTTCATATGCTGCACATTCAACTTTGACATGTATTTTTGCAACAATTTTCTAAAATGTTAATTGATCTTCTTTTTAAAAAAGTGTTTACTTAAATTCCAACTAGTTAACATACAGGGTAATATTAGTTTCAGGAATACGGTATAGTGATTCACTTGCAAACAACACCCAGTGCTCATCACAGCAAGTACACTCCTTAACCTCCATTACTTAATTTACCCATCTTGCCCCATCCCTCTGGTAACCACCAGTTGGTTCTCTATAGTTAAGAGTGTTTCTTCATCTCCCTCCCTCTGTTTACCCTCTGTACATTGTTTTGTTTCTTAAATTACACATATAAGTGAAATCATATGGTATTTGTCTTTCTAGGACTCATTTTGCTTAGCATAATACTCTCTAGCTCCATGCATGTCATTGCAATGGCAAGATTTCATTCTTTTTTAATGGCTAAGTAATATACCACTGTAAATATATACCCCCTCTTTTTTATCATCAGTCAGTGCACATTTGGGCTGGTTCAATGATTTGGCTATTGTAGATATTGCTGCTATAAACATCAGGGTTCATGTATCCCTTTGAATTAGTATTTTTGTATTCTTTTGGTAAATACCTAGTACTGCAATTGATGGGTCTTTCGATAATTCTATTTTTAACTTTTTGAGGAACCTCCATACTATTTTACAGCATGGCTGCACAAGTCTGCATTCTAACCAATAGTGTATGAGGGTTCCTTTTTCTCCACGTCCTGACCAAAACCTGTTGTCTTTTATGTTGTTGATTTTAGCCATTCTGATAGGTGTGAAGTGATAGCATATTATAGTTTTAATTTTCATTTTCCTGATCATCAGTTGTTGGCCATCTCTATGTCTTCTTTGGAGAAATGTCTATTCGTGACTTCTGCCCATTTTTAAATTAGATTATTTGGTTTGTGGGTGTTGAATTTTACAAGTTCTTCATATACTTTGGATACTAACCCTTTATCAGATATATCATTTGCAAATACCTTCCCCAATGCCATAGGTTGCCTTTTAGTTCTGTTGAATGTTTCCTTGGCTGTGCAGAAGCTTTTTATCTTGATAAAGTCCCAAATGTTTATTTTTGCTTTTGCTTCCCTTGCCTCAGGAGACATATCAAGTAAGAAGTTACCATGGCCAATGTCAAGGAGGTTTCTTCTGCCTGTGTATTCCTCTAGGAGCCTGATGGTTTCCTGTCTCACATTTAGGTCATTAATACATTTTGTACTCATCTAACTAATCTTAAAAGCAGTACTTGAAAGGATCAGTTTCCCAGAAATGTAACTGTAGCCCAGAATAGAGCTAAAGAATATATAATGGAATACAGAATATCTAGCACCCAGAAAACTATATCCAAAATATATAAAGAATTCCTACAACTCAACAAATAAAAAGCAAACAATTCAATTAAAAATCAGCAAAAGACTTGAATAGATATTTCTCCAAAGACATATAGTCAATAAACACATGAAGATGTTCCACATTACTAATCATTAGGGAAATGCAAATCAAAATACAGTGAGATACCACTTCATACACATTAGGATGGCTATTCAACAACAACAACAACAACAGCAACAACAACACAACTATATGGTCAACTAATCTCTGACAAAGCAAGAAAGAATATCCAATGAAAAAAAGACAGTCTCTTCAACAAAGACCTAGATGTGAGACAGGAAACCATCAAATTCTAGAGGAGAACACAGGCAGAAACCTGTTTGACCTTGGTTATGGCAACTTCTTACTAGACATGTCTCTGGAGGCAAGGGAAACAAAAGCAAAAATGAACAATTGAGACCTCATCAAGATAAAAATCTTCTGCATAGGGAAGGAAAACAATCAATAAAACTAAAAGGCAACTAATGGAATGGGAGAAGATATTTGCAAATGACATATCTAATAAAGGATTAGTATCCAAAAATCTATAAAGAACTTATCAGACTCAACACCCAAAAAACAAATAATCCACTTAAGAAATGGGCAGAAGACATGAACAGACACTTTCCCAAAGAAGACCTCTAGATGGCTAACAGACAAATGAAAAGATGTTCAACATCACCCATCATCAGGGAACTACAAATGAAAACCACGATGAGATGCCCCCTCACACCTATCAGAATGGCTAAAATTAACAACACAAGAAACAACAGGTGTTGCTGGCGGGGATGTGGAGAAAGGGGAACCCTCTTACACTACTGGTGGGAATGTAAACTGTTGCAGCCGCTCTGGAGAATAGTATCGAGGTTTCTCAAAAAGTTAAAAAGTAGAACAACCCTGGGATCCAGCAACTGCCCTACTATGTATTTACCCAAAGGATACAAAAATAAAGATTCAAAGGAGTGCATGTACCCCAAAGTTTATAGCAGCATTTTATCAACAACAGCCAAACTATGGAAAGAATATCAGTGTCCACTGACTCATGAGTGGATAAAGACAATGTGGTGTATATATATACGATGGAATACTACTCAGTTGTCAAAAAAATTAAAACTTGCCATTTGCAGTGATGTGGATGGAACTAGAGCTAAATGAAATGAGTCAGAGAAAGACAAATCCCATATGATCTCACTCATATGTAGAATTTAAGACAGAAAACAGATGAACATATGGGAAGGGGGAAAGAAAAAATGGAAAGAGGTAAGGAAACCATAAAAAACTCTTAATGATAGAGAACCAACTAAGGGTTGATGGAGGGAGGTGTATGGGGGATGGGCTAGATGGATGATGGGTATTAAAGAGGGCACTTGCTGTGATGAGCACTGGGTGTTGTACATAAGTGATGAATCACTGAATTTTACTCCAGAAAACAATATTGCACTGTATGTTAACTAAAATTTAAATTAAAAAAGAATAATTCAGAAAATAACAAGTTTTGGTTAAGATATAGAGAAACCAGAACTACTGTGCACTGATGGTGGGAATATAACAGTCACTGTGGAAAATCCTTACAGTTCCTCAAAAAGTTAAACACAAAATTACCATATGATTCAGGAATTTCACTCCTAGACATATAAACAAAAAAAGTGAAAGCAGGGACTCAGACACTTGGAGATGAATGTTCATAGCTTTATTATTATTCACATGTGCCAAATGGTGGAAACAACCTAAATGTCCATTAATAGATGAATGAACAAATAAAATGTGACATTTTAAAAAAGATTTATTTATTAGAGAGAGAGTGAGTGATTGGGGGGAAGGGCAGAGGGAGAGGGAGGGAATATCAAGCAGACTCCTTGCTGAGTATGGAGCCCCATGTGGGGCTTGATCCCAGGACCCTGAGATCATGACCTGAGTCAAAATCAAGAGTTAGCCGCTTAAATGACTGAACCACACAGGCACCCCAAAATGTGGTTTTTTGACACAATGGAATACTACTCAGTCTTAGAAAGAAATGACATTCTGATACATGCTACAATATGGATGAACCTTGAAAACATGCTAAGAAACCAGTCACAAAAGACAACATATTGTATGATTCCATTTACATGAAATGTACTTCATATATCTATAAATTTGGACATTATTGGTTGCCTGGGGCTGGGAGAAGGAAGAAATGGGGAGTGACTGTTTAATGGCTACCGTGTTTATTTGCGGGGTGATGAAAATGTTTGGAATTAGATAGTAGTGATATTTATACAACATTGTGAATGTACTAAAAGCCACTGATTGTGCATTTTAACATGGCCACTATGGTGAGTTTTATGTTGTATAACGTTTACCTCAATAAAGATATTAACAAAGTGAAGCTAACATTGAAAAAAATAAATAATACACCATGACCATTGTAAGCCTTATTCCATGTGTGCAAGACTGGTTCGGCATTTGAAAACCAATTAATATGATTGATTATATTATTAATATGGTAATCTACCATATCAACAGATAAGTATGAAAAAACTCAGCAATTAGGAATAGAGAGGAAGTTCCTTAACTTGATAAAGAACATCTACAAAATACCTACTGCTAACATCATACTATGTGACATTGGCAGAGCAATACATGCACAGTTCAATACAACAAAATAGACAATCCCATGTGGACCCACAAACATATGCCTATTTTATTTTTTATGACATCTTTATTGAGATATAATTCACACACCACAAAATTCACCCTTTTAGTTATACAGTCCAGTGGTACTGAATATATTCACAGAGTTGTGTACCCGTCATCAGTATCTAATTTTAGAACATTTTTATTGCTCCAAAAAGAAACCTTATGCCCTAACATGGTCACTTCTCACACTTTTCCCACATTTTCCATTGCAAGTACTAATCTACTTTCTGTCTTTATAGATTTTCCTATTCTGGACATTTCCCATAAGTTGAATACTACATGTGGCCTTTTGCATCTAGCTTCTTTTACTTAGCAAGTTTCCAAGATCAATGCAAGTTTATGTATAAATGCATAAATATTTTATTAATCGTTATGGCAAAACTGATTTTTGATAAAGAAGCAAAAGCAGTTTAATGGGGCAAGTATATAGTCTTTCAAGAAATGATGCTGGAGCAATTGAACATCCATAGAGTTAAAAAAAATACCAGTCATTAACTTAACTTCACCCTTATACAAACTTAAGTCAAGATGGACTATGAATGTAAGTGTAACACATAAAATAATCACTATGTTGTACTCCTGAAACTAATATAACATTGTATGGCAACTAAACTTCAATTAAAAAAAAACATCGTAGGAGACAAACCTTATAAGAGATTGGAAAAAAACATAAAAGAAAGCGAATCTTCAGAATTTAGCACTAGGCAATAGTTCTTAGGGTTGGCACCAAAAGCATAATCCATTAAAAAAAAGTGGTAAATTGGACTTCATCCTTATTAAATCTTTTGCTCTTGAAAAGACCTTAAGAGGATGAAAAGATAAGTTACAGAGGGGAGAAAATATTTGCAAACTACATATCCAACAAAAGACTTGTATGTTGAATATATAAAAGAGCTCTCAAAATGCAATGGTTAAAAAAATCCAATTAGAAAATGAAAAAAAAAGACATGAAGAGAAAGACATTTCATTGGAGAGGATATACAGATAGCAAATAAGCACATCAAAAGATGTTTCGCCTCATTAGCCACTGGAAAAATACAACCTCAAACCACAATGAGATGTCACTACTCATCTACTCAAATGGCTAAAATAAAAATCAGTGATAACACCAAATACAGGAAAGGATGTAGAAAAACTGGATCACGTATACATTGCTGGTGGGAATGCAAAATTATACAGCTAGCCTGGATAACAATTTGAAAGTTTCTTATAAAACTAAACCAGGCAACCAGCACTTGCACTTGAGCAATAATGCCAGAGGCATAAAAACTTATGTTCATGCAAACCTGTATACAAATATTCATACAGCTTAATTCATTATAGCCCCAAACTGGAAACAGACCAGATGTTCTTCAACATGTGAATGGTTAAACTGCAGCAATAAAAGAAACAAATTATTGATACACACATACACTTGAAACTGCTGAATGGACAGAGCCAATTTCAGAGGACATATATTATAAGATTCCTTTTATATAACATTCTAGAAATGAGAAAATTAAAAAGATGGAGAATATACTAGTGACTGCTATGAGTTAAACATAAAGGTTTCATGGGTGTGGCTAATAAAAGGGCAACCAACAGGATAGTTATGGTAATGGAATTTTTCCATATCTTTGCTGCATTAATGTCAACATTTTGTTTTTTAATATTGTATTAGAGTTTTGCAAGATGTTACTAATGGGGGACACAGTGTGGAAGATACACATGATCTCTATTATTTTTTATGTGTGCACACAATCTACTATTATTTCAAAATAAAAATGTTTATTTCAATTTAAAAGACTTTCTCAGAGATATAAAAGCTAAAAGAATTCATCACCAGCATACACAAAGTATAAAAATGTTACAGCACATACTTCAGGAAAAAGTCAAGTAACAGCAGACAGAAATATGGATCTCTACAAAGAAATACAGACCACCAGAAAGAGTAATTACAAAAGATTGTTCTCTTATTGTGTACTAAAACCCTAAAGTAACCACTAAAGTAATAAAAACAATTATAGCCAATAACCCATGCAACAGAATCATAACAATACTCATTTGATCCAAAAGAAAGAAAAAGAGGGAAAGGAGGACAAAGAATAGGTAAGAGAAACAGAATACAAATGGCAAGATGACAGACTTAAACCTAACCACATCTACAATCACATTAAATGTAAATATTCTAAAAACCCCAATTAAAAGGCAGAGACTGTCAAACTGGATTTAAAAAAGCAAGACCCAACTATAGGCTACCTACAACAAATATACTTTAAAATCAGGACACAAGAGGTTAAAAAAGGATTTAAAAAAAGATGTAACATACTAACACTAATCAAAATAAATCTGCAACTGGAGGGTATTATACTGAGCGAAATAAGTCAATCAGAGAAAGACAATTATCATATGATCTCTCTGATATGAGAAACTTGAGG
>LNAC01000363.1:16580-86482 GCA_002007465.1 Ailurus styani | reverse complement strand
AAAACAAACTGAGGGTTACTGGGGGGTGGGAGGGTAGGGATAGGGTGGATGGGTTATGGACATTGGGGAGGGTTTGTGCTTTGGTGAATGCTGTGAAAGATGTAAGCCTGATGATTCACAGACCTGTACCCCTTGGGCAAATAATAAAAATAAAATTAAAAAAAAATAAATCTGCAGTATTTATATTTGTATGATTATACAAAGTAGATTTTAGAGCAAAGAATATAACTGGGAACAAAGAAGTTCATTCCTTTGTTTCATAGTAATAAAGAGGTCAGTTCATAAAATGGACAATTCTAAATGTTTATGCACCTAATAACAGAGCTTCACAATCCATAAATGAAAAACTAATCCATAACAGAGCTTCACAATCCATAAATGAAAAACTGATAGAACTGCAAGGAGAAATAGACAAATGCACAATTATACAGAGAGATTTTATTACTCCTTCCTCAATAATGGATACAGTAAGTAGACAGAAAATCAGTAAGGAAACAGAAGACTGAAAATACTATCATCCAAGGTGAACTAGTTGTTATGTAAAGAACCCTCCACTAAGCATTTGAAGAGTACACATTCTTTTTCACCAGCACATGAAACATTTACCAAGACAGACCATATCCTGGGACCAAAAAAGGCTCAATAAATTTAAAACAATTTTAAGTCACACAAAGTATTGTCTTATCACAATGGAATTAAAATAGAAATCAAGAACAGAAATACATCTGGAAAATAATCAAGTATTTGGAAATTAGGTAACATAGTTCTAGCTAACCCATGCATCAAGGAAAAAAAACCAAAAGGGAAAGTAGAAAAAGACTTTGATATGAATAATGATGAATATATAATATATCAGAATAAAAATTTCAGGGGAAGTTTATAGCACTTAAAGGCCTATATTAGAAAAGAAATAAAAGGAGGTGCCTGGGGGGCTCAGCTGTTAAGTGGCTGACTCTTGATTTTGGCTCAAATCATGACCTCAGGGTCCTGGGATTAAGCCCCACATTGGGCTCCTTGTTCAGTGGGGAGTCTGCTTTAGGATATGCTCTCCTTCTCCCTCTGCCCCTCCCCCAACTCATGCACATGCTCTCTCTCTCTCACTAAAATAAATAAATCTTAAAAAAGAAAAAATTCTCAAACCAATGACTTCGGCTTTCTATATTAATTAGTAAAATAAGAACAAATTAAACCAACATAAAAGGAAATATTTACCAAAATTAACAGTGTGATCCTAAAATTTATAATGAAATGTTAAGCACCTACAATAGTCAAACCACTTTTGAAAAAGAACAGTGCTAGGGCACCTAGGTGGCTCAGTCGGTTAAGTCTCTATCTCTTTGTTTCTGGTCAGGTCATGATCTTGGGATCCAATCCTGGGATTGAGCCCTGCAGTGGGGCTCCATGTGCAGTGGTGAGTCTGCTTCTCTGCCTCTCTCCCCCACTCCCCCTGCCCCCCTCCTGCTCACACACTCTCTAAAATAAATAAATAAATCTTTTTAAAAAAGAAAAGAACAATGCTGAAGGACTTACATTACTTTGCTCAGAACAGTATAAAGCTACAGTAAGCAAGACAGTATGTTATTGTGCAAAGACAGAAAACAATATTGACATTTGATTTTTATTATATTGTCAATTATGCCTTTATATTGTCAACTGACTTCCAACAAAGGTATGAAAGTAATAGATAGGGAAAGAACTGTTCAATAAATGGTGCAGAAAAAAATGGGTACCTATATGCAAATAATTAAACAAACAAACAAACCTTGGCTCTTATCATATAGTATATACAAAATTAAGTCAATATGAATCATAGACCTAAATGTAAGAGTTAGAACTATAAAACTTCTAGACAAAAACATAAGAGAAAATCTCAGTGTCTCTGAGTTTGCCAAGGATTTCTTAAATATGATGTAAACCCACAAATCATAAAAGAGAAAAAATTAATAAATTGGATTTCATCAACATTAAAAAAATGTTTGCCCTTCAGAAGACACCACTGTGAAAATGTAAAAGCAAGCCACAGACCAGGAAGACATGTATTTGCAAAATATACACCTGACAAAGGACTGGTATCTAGAGTATGTAAGAAACTCTTATAACTCAAAAATAAGATGATAAAGAACTTAGTAAAAGTAGGCAAAATACTGAGACACTTGACCAAAGAATATATTTGGATGGCATATAAGCACATGAAAAAATGTCTGATATTATTAGCCATCAGAGAAATGCAAATTAAAGCCACTATGAGATAATACTATACAACCACTAGAATGGCTACAATTAACATTATACCAAGTCTTGGCAAGGATGTAGAACAACTGGAACTCTCAAAAATTGCTAGTGGTAGTGTAAAATTTAGAAGTTTGGCAGTCTTTAAAAAGGTAAATATATACCTTCCATATGTCCCAGACATTCCACTATCCATTCACCTAAGAGAAATAAATGCATAGGTACACAGAAACTATTGTATACAAATGTTCATAGCAGCCTTATTTTATAATAGCTAAAAGTGAAAATAAGTCAAATAGCTATCAATAGTTGAAAGGAAAAACAGATTGTCATATAGTGATATAATGTACTACTACTCCACAGTAGAAGAGGAATGAACTATTCATACACACAACATAGATGAATATAAAAATAGTTATGCTGAGTGGAAGAAGCCAGGTAAAAAGTTCATACTGAATGAATCCATTTATAGAAAATTCTAGAATCAGTAAACTAATCTATAGTGACAAGAAGTAGATTAGTAGTTGCCTGGTAGGGAAGGAAGTGATGGGGAAGGGAATGGAGGGAATTCAAAAAGCCACCAGAAAATTTTTTGGGGGGGTGATGGATATTCATTATCTTGATTGTGGTGATGGGTGTATATATCAAATTATACACTTTAAATGTGTTTTATTGTATGTCAATTATATCTCAATAAAAGTGTTAAAAACTATAAGGAAAAATATGGCACAGTTAATACAATCACAATGTTATTTATAATTATTTAACTATTTTTAAAGATTTCTAAGTGTTTAATATCAAGCCCCAAGAAAAGCCAGGTCTTTCTAGCCAAAGGACCGGGAAAATGGCAGACTAGCAAGACAGAAAACTTGTAGACAAACATCTCCCTACTCTACCCAAACACCACAGATAAAACTGTGGCCCCACCCACATCACCTTCAGTAAAGGCCAAGTGGGAAACCTGGATATCAACTCAAGCCTAGCTGTAAGGAGGTGCCCCCTCTTATCTCCCCACTAGGGAGATGTCAGAGAAGACTGAGTAGAGAGCTGGGACCTTCATCCTTGTCTTGCCATAACAAGGTTTCCCCACTCCCTCATGTCAGTAGAAACCATTTGGGTTTCCAAATGGAAAGTGGAAGTCCGGGCTTCCACTTCCACCTAATAGTAAGAAGGCTCTCCTCCCTGCAAGGGTGGTATCAGTAGAGGCCTCATGGGGAGCCTGAATTTCCACCTCTGCCTAGCAGTAACAAGGCATCCTCTTCTTGACTAGAGTGTCAAGAAATGCTGAAACACTATATTTTAACTAACCAGAGTTTAAATAAAACTAACAAAAGATAAGACCTCAACCTGAAAGAAAAAACAAAATCAACAGAAACCAATACTGAGATGACAAGAGATTAGAATTATCTGATCAGGATTTTTAATAAGCTATCATAATAAGCTTCTTCAAGGAGCAATTAAGAACACAATAGAAACAAACAGAAAAAAAATAGGAAGTCTCAGCAAAGGGAGAGAAGTTATACAGCAGAACCAAATGGAAATTTTATAACTGAAAAATACAGTAGCTAAATTAAAAACTCAATGGATGGGCTCAACAGCAGAAGGACTTGAACAGAGTAAAGAATCAGAAAACCTGAGAATAGAACAATAAAATAGACATAAGATTAATCAAACTATAGTGCATCCATACCAGAGAATATTACTCAACAATAAAAACGAAAAACTATTGATACAGGCAACAAATTGGATGTCTCTCAAAAGTATGCTCAGTGAACAAAAGTCAACCTCAAAAGGTTACATACGGTATTTTCTTTATATAATACTAAAGAAATGATGAAGTTTTACAGATGGGAATATAGTGGTTGCCAGAAGTTAGAGATAAGTGAAGAATGGGAGGGGGTGGGCTTTATTCCAAAGGGGTAGGAGGCAAGTGGGAGACCTTTGTGGTCATGGAAGAGTTCTACCTCTTGGTTGGTTATACAAATCTTCACATGTGATAAAATGACAGAACTATATACACACAGAGTACCAATGTCAGTTTTCTGGTTTGATGTAGCACTCTACATCAAATCATTAAAAGTGTTAAAAACTTTTAACATTGGAAGAAATTGGATAAAGGATACAAGAGAATTCTCTGTACTACTTTTGTAATTTCCTGTGAATTTTTAAAAATAAAAGCTTATCTTAAAATATTTCAATATTTTATATTCAAATTTATATTAAATTTTATATTAATTAAAACATTATATATATTTTATATTATTAATAAGTATTTTAACATAAAATGTTAAAAAATAAAAATAAAATCAAGACATTGGAAGTAACCAGAAGCACAATTTTAACAAATATGAATGATGGTTATGAATGATGGGTAAGATTCTGCAGGCCCAAGAGACATCCTAGAGTTGGAAAACAAAAGTATTATACTTTTTGTATTCAAAGTACACAGTACTGAATCACTGACTACCAAAGAGAAATAAAATTGAGGGTTACTCTAATTCAAGTAGAGGTTACACATCACTAGAGAATGGTTATTTTCAAACTTGGGAATATTATCTTTTGGATAACAAGGTAGATAGAGAACGATGATGGTATATAGTAGGCTGTCACTATAGGTTTGTTGAAAGAATGAATGGGTAAAAGCCAGTTTCCTTCTTATATATGTCATTATTGTTACAGTCTCTCAGCCTTTAAAAACTTGGGAGGGGATGGTTAGGGGAGACCAGAATTTTGGCTCTTTGGTGATAAATGATTCTTTTTTTCCCCTTAGGGTGGAGTGTTATAGAATTTCGTTTCCTCCAGAAGTAAAACAGTTTTAAAAAACCATTGTTCCAAAGCACCAATTTCTAATTTTTAGGCAGTGCTAGGCCTATGACCATTTGATTTGGGGATCTTATCCAAATCATTTTAAGTTAAAGTGACTTTGAATTAATTTTGGTTGGAGAAATTCACACTAACCATTAATAAGATCGTTAATACTCTGAGATATCACCCTAGAGGACACGATGTTGGAGTAATTAAGATGCCATAAAGAAAATGTTGCTCCTTGGATAAATACAATGATCTCAGCTCCAGCCATTTATAATAAAGTCACTTAATAAAAATATGGGATATGAGATTATCTAATAAAGGTTTTATCTGGGTAGCATTAATAAAGAAAGATAAGAGGGTAAAAGTAGGAAGTATTTTCCAAAAATACAAAAAAAAAAGGAAAACTAATAGTTTTCTTTGGTGACTTTCTCTTATTAGGTAATAACTTAATAGGAAATTTCCACTAAGACAGAGGGTCTCAAGAGCAAGGAATGAATGGGGGTGGTAGTGGTGGATGTACTATAGTTTGATTAAGAAGAGATGTGCAAGTAAGTTTCAGTACTAGACCAAGGTACTGAGTGGCAAAGAGGAAGGAAAACGAGGAATACAAACTTTCTTTTGGTCTAATCTCATTATCCTCTTCTCAGCTCAAAAAATGTCCCTTACGCCCAACTCTCCCTTTCTGGCTAGTTCATTGCTTGTCGCTATTATATCTACTGATACCTAATCAAGATTTATTATAGCAGAGCCTCCCTACAGACTCTGGCAGGTCAATGTTAGTCTGGTTTTCAAAAGGAAAGTTCAATGCAGTTGACAGATGAAATGCAATTAAAGTCTAGAGCCTCAAATATTGGTTTAAATCTTATGCCTGATAATCACCCATCATCATATCCTTTTTAGTCAGAGGGCAATAAACCTAACTGATGCATCAGACAGAGAACTCCAAACCATGCTGCTCTGGGGAAATGTGCATAATGTACCTCACATATCAAGGGCTGGCTTCAGTGCTTACAAGCACTATAATCAGTGAAGCCTCTCTAGTGCTAGGTCCAAATATAACACACCAAGTCACTAATTGTTTTCATTTAGTGAAGCTTTTTAAATGTTTAATAATTTACTTTTATTATACTGCCAAAGTCGAGGTCATATAAGGGAGGAGCTGCAGCATTCTGTAGGCATAATTCATAGCTTTCCATTCAATCTAGATACTTCAGTTGCATTGTCATATTTTCAAACTGATAAATCTGATTATCTTTAGAGAGCATACCCATACCACTTGCTCCCTTCAGAAAACATTTTTCATTCACTAATAAACATCTCATCAGAGATGTTTGATTGCCTACGAAATGTATGTTCCTGTAGTAGATACTTAGACACAAAAACAAAAAAATGGAAAGCAGTTTCTCTCCCGAACAGTCACTCAAAAATGGATATAATGACAATGATCACTTGCAAAGCAGGACAACCACTAAAGCCCAAAAGCTTCCAGGAAATCTCCTTTACTCTCATGAAGGCTGATATGCCCTGCTTATTTACAGAAAATACTTTGCTGGCTTAAATGCATTTATGTAAGGGCATCAGGAATTGTATTCTGCCAATCATCTTTTTAAGTCTTATCTGTGGCCATGGGTTCCAAAGACCATCAATCCAGAAACTCTCTACCAAAGCCCAATTTCAAGCCATTAAATGCTAGTAGCAGAGCTATATTTTCCATAGGCCACAGCAAATCCAAAATAATTCCCATTTTTCTGGGCACAAGGTGAAATGCAGGTATTTCTAGCTAACACTAAAAGTAGCTTCTTTGCCCCAAAGTACCTATGCAAAGAAATAAACACTTTACCTTCCTAACACTAGGAAGAATACAATCTTACCTATCAACATCTGAAAGGCCAAGAGTTTTATTGACCTTGCTGAGTTCTAAGGATAACAACTTTTATTAATTTCATCCTTCAATAGAATATAAAAGGAAATCACCTTTCCTTTCCTCTTCCTCTATTGTTTCCATCCAATTCAGTTTGCTTAATGAATGTACTGATTACTGACTGTCCATCATCTTTAAAATTAATTTGGGGGCACCTGGGTGGCTCAGGGGGTTAAGCATCTGCTTCGGCTCAGGTCATGATCCTGGGGTTCTGGAATCAAGCCACACATCAGGCTCTCTGCTCAGTGGGAAGCCTGCTTCTCTCTTTCCCTCTGCCTGCTGCTCTGCCTGCTTGTGCTCTCTCTCTTGCTCTCTCTTTTTCTCTGTCAAATAAATAAATAAAATTTAAAAAATAATTAATTTGAAAAGTAGATTTGGAAAAAACATCATTTGTGTTTAGAGGTAGACTGGGCATTCATAAAGCCCAGGATGTCCACAATCTACACATCTGAATTATGCACACACTGTACCAAGTGTCACAAAATGTTTTATTCAGCCAGCTGGAGACACAGATTTCACACTGAGGAGTGCACTGCTTCCTGTAGGCACAATGCCCCTGTGGGTAGTCAATAAATCTTTATTAAAAGCTTCCTCACAGAGGGAAAAAGGGAGAGATTAAGTGAACCAGGGGAGGGCTGGTTGGAAGCTTCTATACCTGTTTCAGGAGGGAAGCCTTATTGGAAACAAAAGGGAATGTCCGTAACCTTTCTAGCAGAGGGCACTGGGGACTGAGAGAAGTGGCCACAAATAACTCTGGAATAAAGGGGATTGGGTAGTAATTTCAAGCCTTTGGCAACTAGATTGCACCAAAAATACACAACCTTCTGTGAGTAAAGCATTGCTACATTTCCCTGTTGCCACCAACAGCATCTGCTTTTGAAAAGTAATGCTCAGGGATTATACAGTAAATATGTATGTCTTTCTAGGTAACTTATCCAGTATCTTCAACTATCCAGAATTAGTCAATAACCTAGAAGACAGCCAGTAATATACATTTTAATGATCAAGCATTAAGATGTATATTTGCTCATAAGAATATAGCAAAACATAATGTTAAGGTTAAGGTTAGGTTATCGTAATAGGATTGCTTATGTCTTCAATGTATAGACACTCTTAAAATTGTGTCTAAAAATAACAAGCATATGTATCTGGTTCCAGGGGCACTGATTAGGAATGGGGAGCTGCTGAATACATCAAATAGTAACAGCTGACAGCAATGGAAGAGATTAAAGAACTATAAAAAGCAGATATGAAATTTAAAATGCATAGCAGTCTGGAGACATTTAGTGTAGGGGCAAACAGTTCTAGTCATATCAAGTGTCCCCAGTGGAACAGGTATAGCAGAGCGAAGCAAAACCTTGAGGTCATAATGCTGGCAAAACTCTAACCTTGTCCTGATTTTGTTATACAGTATTACACGAATAGCTCCAAGCAGAAGGTCTTCTTGAGGTGGTGTCAGACGGTGGGGGTGGGGGTGGGGGTGGGGGAACAAGGTACTTAGTAGTCATATGGCTTCAGAAGCATCAGTTAATCATTAAATCTCAGATTTTTTTAAATATGTAAAATGCAGATGCTTACTACTTCCCTTACAGAACTGTCATAATGACACAATAAGATACTGTACATAACAGCACTTAGTAAAACAAAGTGTTAAAAAATGGTAGCTTTCCTTTTACTTTGTTCTGCTTACTCCAAAATGGGACTGTAAGAATCCATAGTGGTTATCTTACCTTATTCAAAATTTTCTGTGCTTTCTCTAATATATTGCTCCTCCTTTTATATTTGCCAGGGATTATGATGCCATCACTCTAGGTAGAACTGAACCCTATAGCCATCCTTGATTCCTTCCTTTCCATTCATATCTAAGCAGTGCCCCTGGTGATCTTTTTTAACCTTCCTATAGCTTTCCTTTGCTTTCCCTTCTTTCTGATACATCCTTGTCCTGACCCTTAGAGCTCATCTCTAACTGGTTTTCTTATATTTAGTTTCTCCCAACTAATCTGAGCTTCCCTGTATCTGCTGTAATGACAGCTTTGTGTATGTCATCCCCTGGATCAAAAGCTTTCACTGCCTTCCCACTGCTTTCAGGATAAAATCCAAACTCACCAAACTGGCATTCCTAAAAACCCATGGGAGGAATTTCTCACAGGTCTCAAGAAAATCTGTGCTTTCTTCTTCTGAGAAATGCGTTCATTTTTACCTCATGGACCCCTGCAAATTTTATAGCTAATATTTCCCTCTTTGATCTGTCTCCTAAGACACTCAGAGCCAAACTTGGACACAGCTATAAAATCCCCAATACTGTGTACTTGGTTTAAACCTTACCATGGCCTCATTACAGATTTTTACATTTATTATCCCTTCACATTCATTTCTCTGTCAATTTATTCATCCTGTTATCATATTAGTTTCTCAATAAACCAACTCAAATCCTGTTAAAATGAGGCAGAGTATAAAATGATATGTGAGACTAAAAAAAATACATGACTGTATGAATAGAGGTGGAAAAGAAAAGACTGGGTAGCAAGAGAGGGAGCAAGAATGAAGATGAAAATGATGTTCACTGATATAAAAATATTAGTTCAACTGTAAGAAAAGTATAGAGAACTCTCTGAGGAACATTTACTATGAGCATTTGTAATAATCTAACAAGGAAATAAATGAAGCATTTATAATAACAAATCTGTTCTTGACAACATCTCCAAAAACAGGAAGTTCTACTGCTAACCTTTTGTCTTAAAATATATTACCAAACAAAAATTTAATGAAGTCAAAGCTAAACAGAAGACGATGATGACTTACATTTGTACTGCTTTGCTGCTTACAAAGCCCTTTCACATACAGTATCTCAATGGAACCATTCTGGACTATTCTGCTGTAGAAGCCATTCACTTTGGCAAGAAGCTGTTGCAAGCAGCATTCTCCATATCTGGGTCTTTAAAGATGTGGTATTTGCTGTAATAGAAAGTCGTATGGTATGTTGTTTGCCCCCTCTCTCTAAATCCTCCTCTACTGGCATTTCACCTTGTTCTTTAAATCGCCAAACTCTACTATGCCAAAGTTAATCTGATCTCTTTACCCGTTCTTATATTGAGCCTCTTTTCAGACATTCAATCCAACCCTCCCTTCCTTCCCCTCACCTCCCAGCCCCCAAAGAACAGCTTTCCACTTCTTTGCACGCCTGGACCACTCCCTCTCAAACCTCTACCTTTCCAAGAAGGCATTTGTTTTTGAAGCATTTCAGCTATGAAGACCACCCACTATGGGGCTCACTTATTGTTCTCATTCTATACTGCACTGTACCAACTTGTATCTTTAGATTGTAAGCTCCTCAGAGAAAGGATTTTCTTCTTTGTTTAGTGCAATCAACCTATTGTAAAGTACTGTGTATACTTACAGACTATCACTAATGCGGTTCTTCCTGGGTTTCACCGGTATTATCTACTTAGTCATGTGATTTCACTTGGGCATCATTTTTCCTCCCCTGAATTATTTGGGGCCCTCTTCCAGATTTTTTTAAAAGTAAAAAATTAGCCCTTTCTGCTTTCAAGAGTGCCATCAGCTACACATTTGAATGTACATGCTTCATCCTGTTTTATTCTATTTCTTACAGATAACAATATCAAGTTAAATACCTTCCAAGAGTCTGCTACAAAGGTAAAACACAAAGCTATTTTCCTTCTGGCTAATCTACAGATGATCTTATTCATTCCTGCTGTACAGAAAAATGACACTGGTCCACTTGGAATTGAATATATTCTAGCTATCATTAGTTACAACACCATATCAGGGGAACAATTCTGGCTAAAAAAATAAAGCCATTGATTTCCCTAAAACAAACAGAGGGTAAAGAAACTTTAAGATACACAGAGTTATTGAATAATAAATTCCATTTTTCAATTAATGCAAATATTTAATGATGAGGTAAACTTTAAAAATAAAAATGCATTAGAGGATAAACAGATCAGATAGTATATAAATTGTGTGGAACCAGGAGTCTGACATAATCCCAAATCCCCTTCAGCAATTGGTTTCATAAATATCAACATGGAGAGAAAAATATGTCCTTTTTTTGCCAAACTTGTCTCAAACTTTTGCTCAAAAAATATTTACTGGGTGCCTGGGTGGCTCAGTGGGTTAAAGCCTCTGCTTTTGGCTCAGGTCATGATCTCAGCATCCTGGGATCGAGGCCCGCATCAGGCTCTCTGCTCAGCGGGGAGCCTGCTTCCTCCTCTCTCTGTCTCTCTGCCTGCCTCTCTGCCTACTTGTAATCTCTCTCTGTGTGTCAAATAAATAAATAAAATCACTAAAAAAAATATTTACTGACTATAAATGCTGTTCCCAGGCCTAAGTAACAATAAAAAAAGAGCCCAAATGTGGGCAAAGGAAGAGGGACAAACAAGCATACTAGAATAATCCATAAACTGTGATTGTCAAACTCTTTCTACAAACATAGAGGTTAACACTTTGAACTAAATCTTCTTTCTCTAGGAAAATCTAGTCCATGTCATTGGAGCACTTCATGTCATTGGAGCACTTCATATAACGTCCCTATTTCATCCAATAGTCCAATAGTTCCCCATAGTCATCCAAGACTATGGGCTATAGTTTTACTATATAGCTTATGTTCAATTATCTGGATGAATCACAATGCCCAATCCTTACTCTTTGTTACACAGATAGAGATGGACACCTTACTGTACCTGACATTTGCAAGTAGTCTTAAATAAAAGTTACAAAGAACATATGGTAATAGCACTGGAGGGATACAAACATGAATTACTTTAGCATCTAAAGTACATTTCAGGGACACCTGGGTGGCTCAGTGGGTTAAAGCCTCTGCCTTCGGCTCAGGTCATGATCTCAGGGTCCTGGGATCGAGCCCCGCATGGGGCTCCCTGCTTGGCGGGGAGCCTGCTTCCCCCTCTCCTTCTGCCTACCTCTCTGCCTACGTGTGATCTCTCTCTCTCTCAAATAAATAAATAAAATCTTTTAAAAAAAAGTACATTTCAGTATAAACCCTACTTCAGAGCGATACACAACAAAAATGCAACAAACTGCTTGAGAAGGATGACTCTATAGACAAGAGATGCTATTCAGTTCATATCTGTAGCCACATAAAGAGTTTATTCCATAGAGAGACTGCGCCCATATGGAGATCTTTGCACAAAGATCCATCAAATCATGGCAGTGCAAACATATCAGGACTGGTGTAGATATAACAATAACCAATGCCCCTTATGAGCACTTCGGAGGCGTGTGCCTAACAGAAAATGAAATATGATGTGACAGGTGAAGTCAAGATGATTAAAATTTGGATTATTAAAACAGCATTTTGATACCTTGTCTATAATGGTTTTATTATGAAATTTCAGCTTTCTGTTTGTAATGCTTTGCAGTGCCCCTCCAGGCAGAATTAAATGTGTAAGATTTTCTTCCTTATGGACATATTTCTGTTAAGCAGCTAATACAGTATCTGCTGGGATGAAGTTAGAATATCTTTTCAGTTATAAGGAAAGGAGTATGGACTATAGTAAGTCAAATGTATAGCAGATGATAACCTTTTACCTCCTAAAAGAGATATATTGGATTAACATGATTTAATCCTGAATATTCAGGATCATACAATCAACACTATTCAAAAAAGAGAGATTTCATGCTCAACCTTGGAATTAAGTTGGCTAAATAAATGTTAATTGTGAGCTATCACACTTGACCAACCAAGTTTGGTCAGCACTCTCTTTAATTACTAAATTATTTGCAGCGTACCCTTTAATTACTAAGGAGACTTAGCTTAACTACTTTCTTCTGAGTTCAGTAGGATCTACCAGGACTTTCTCCTAGGCTACATTCAGACAAATTTGAACATCAAAAGGACCCAGAGACTAACAAATACTGGGAAAGAGAAAGGGGACTCATGTTAAATGCACGTCAGAGTTTGCCACTAATTGTTCTCTCCTCAACTAACCCTCACATTTCTTTGGTTTGAGTAGAATTTTTAAAAATAATTGGTGTATTGCTAGAAATCACATAGGCCCAGAAAATAAGAGCACTCACTTCATGCTGTTAATGATAAATTAGCATGTGATCACAACCTAGTAGTAACAAGGAAAGGTTATGAAAGCAAACCTGTCACACCTCTTCTAGAGTTTTATCCTCTTCTTCCCCACACAAAGCAGACATAAAACCGTATATTTGCATTATAAACAAGCTGTTACTAAATCAGAGCTCCAAAAAAGCATTTTCTTGTATAGGTTTATTTGTAGTAATGTAGTCCACTATAGTCAGCGCAAAGAAAGCACCATTACTATAGAGCCTCCAAGAGGGTATGGAATACCTTTGTTTTTGTAATGTGATTTTACTTGAATAAAAGGAAAGATGTCCTGACAATGAAAGTCCTAAGTACAGAAATGGCTTAGAAGAAGGTTACAAAATTTCATTCTCAAGGGCCCTTTATTTATTTTAAAGGAATAAAAAGCTATTTATTGGAGCACCTATGTGGCTCAGTTGGTTAAGTGTCTGACTCTTGATCTCAGCTCAGGTCTGGATCTCAGGGTCATGAGTTTAAGACCCACACTGGGCTCCACGCTGGGCATGGAGCCTGAATAAAACAAAACAAAACTGCACAAAAACAAAAAAACTATTGGCCACTGCTTACCATTATTTATAATAAAGTAAACAATATAAAGTTGGATAACATTCTGAATACTAGAAAGTTATTGGTTTTCCTGGTTTCTGTTGAACTAATAACAAATATTGAGAAGACTGAGTCTTTATCTAAGGAATGAGTTGAAGTAAAGAAAAACATGCAAGTCAAAGAATTTAGAATATAGAAGTTTGTTAACCCATTTATTTCAGTAGGTCCTAAACTGTCAACATCTCTGTCTGATTATGATTAGGTTTCCATGAACAAAGTCTTAGACATTCCATGAATCATGATCTTTTAATCAATGCAACACGAGGATTTCAACTTCTTCCTTTAAATGTCCACTTAAGTAAGTTTTACTGACGTAATTAAAACATCCCAGGACTTGTCTAGTTTTCTCATTTGGGTGGGGAGGTTGTTGGTAGTGATAAAATTTTCTACTCAGTGATCTTGCAAATAAATTTGCATTTATAGGACTGTAGATAGTCATATGGATTCTGATATAGCTGCTTTTAAATTGTCCAATTTAAATTGTTTACATTATATTTAAATTGTCCAATTAGCTACAAAATTTGATAGGCTAAGACTTCAGGAAAATTTCAATTAAACTTCAAGTGATTTCTTAGGTTGCTGAAAATGATGGCATCCCATCAATTTAACACAGGCTTATCCATGATTATAAAATGCTATTTTTGTTTTGGTGAATTAAAAAAAACATGTATGTATTTTTATGTACACATGCGTGTGCGCACACACACACACACACACACACACACACACAAAACCCCCAAAATAAACAAAAAACTCAGGCATATGGGAGTTAAACAAAATTCTGATTGAGTAATGATCATGAAGATTTCCCCCAACATTTAAAAAAGGTGTTCTCTAATGCAGTAGAATAATACACCATGGTCTTAAATATTCTTTTCTGATAAAGGAAAGCTTTTATTTGTTCAAGCTAACCAGTGCTCTCTAGATGTAGAAAAACCGCCCAACAACTCCCCCAATACTACTTCACAATGAACATATCAAACTTGATTTTCATTAGAATGTTACTTCACACTAATAAATCCAAAAACCAAGACCTAGGTTTTACATACAATATATGCAAAAATCAACACAATTATTGAGCTTCATCTTCTGGACAGGAATGCCAAGTTAGTCTCTCTTCATAAAAAGCAATTACAATTTGAGGACACTTCATATTTGCCTCTTTTGCCAGCACCAAGTTTGCCTCATCTGAATCTTTCCATTT
This sequence comes from Ailurus styani, assembly GCA_002007465.1. Lineage (NCBI taxonomy): Eukaryota > Metazoa > Chordata > Mammalia > Carnivora > Ailuridae > Ailurus > Ailurus styani. The sequence goes on along the minus strand of LNAC01000363.1, from coordinate 71,620 downwards.
CATGAGAAACATTAATTTTCCACTGCTGTCTGTGGCACCAATTATTCCTTCAGGATCAAGACCTCTGGCAGAGCCTCTTGGTTTATCAGCAGTATCTCTTCTCTTCTTTGATTTGCTGTCATCTGATTCACTGTCAGATACAGGTTTTCTTTTTGTATCATATTTTTCTTTACCAGCTTTTTGAGAATTAAGAAATGCTTCAATTAACTCTGGACAATGAAAAATTTCTTCAGGTTCCCAACTACTGTCAGCATCTGTAAATCCCTTCCACCTCAGGAAATACTCTACCTTCCCATGCACTACATGTCAGTTCAATACTTTTTCCACCACTTTTTCAGGATCTGCCTCTCTTACTTTTTTACTCTTACCATTTCTGTTTCTCTTCCATTTTTTTGCAATGTAGTTTTATTGGACTTGAAGACTTGAAGTCTTTTTTATTGCAGACTTGAAGAGCTATTATTCACCTCCTTGGAGCAGTTCCGGGTTCCTGGTCTGCAGCGTCTCCCCCTTTATTTATTAATGGAGGTTTTGCCCTGCAAACCCTTTAATTTTTAAAAGTAATTAAATTTATCAATCTTTTATTTTATTGCATCTTCATTTTGAAACACAATTAGAAAAATCTTTCCCTTTATGCTGGTTATAGAAGGATTTACCCATATTTTCTTCTAATACTTGTGTTTCAGGTTTTCATTTAAATCTCTGACCCACTTGGAGTCTATGGTATCTTTTCCCAAATAGCTGCTCTGGTTATCTATCAATGTATAACAAACTACCCCCAAACTTAATGGCTTAAAAAAATTGGATTATTAGATTATTAGATTCCATAGCTCTGTGCGTAGATTTGACTCAGCTGGGCACTTCTGCTAATCTTGATCAGGTCTGCTTGTACAGTTGCAGTACTTGATGGCTGGGGCTAGAGTTGTTTAAAGGCTTGATTTTAATGCTGGGAAGGCAGGACGTCTCTCCTTCCACATGTAGTTCCAGTGCTACTTCTGTCCATATGTCCTCTCCATTTAGTCTTTCCAGCAGGGTAGTTGGATTGCTTCTTGCTCTTTTCTTTCTTTTCCTTTTTGTTTTTAAACAGTTTTTATTTGACAGATTTCATATACCATAAAATTCACCTACTTATGGTATATAGTTTAGTGGTTTTCAGTACACAGAGTTGTACAACATCACCACAATGTAACTTGAAAGTTCTTTTAACATCCCAGAAAGAAACCCTGTACTCATTAGCAGTCATTCCTCATTCCTGCTGCAGCCCTTATCCCTGTTCTGGCCTCAGTCACTGATCTACTTTTCTGTCTGTATGAATTTGTACTTTCTGGATATTTCATATAAAGGGAATAATATAATATATAGTCTTTTGACCAGTTTATTTTACTTTGCATGTTTCAAGTTTCACCCATGTTGTATCGTATATCAGAACTTCCTCTTTTTAAAAAAAATTTATTTGACATAAAGAGAGGGAGAGAGAGCACAAACAGGGGGAGTGGCAGACAGAGGGAGAGGGAACAGCAGACTCCCCACTGAGCAGGGAGCCCTATGTGGGACTCAATCCCAGTACCCTGGGATCATGACCTGAGCCAATGGCAGACGCTTAACTGACTGAGCCACGCAAGAGCACCAGAACTTCCTTTTTTAATACAAACAATAATCCACTGTACTGTGACATCACAATTTATTTACCCAAATATCTTTTGGTGAACATTTAGGTTGTCTCCTCTTTTTGGCTTTATGAATAATGCTTCTTTGAACATCTTTGTATAAATTTTTGTGTGGACATATGTTTTGATTTCTCAAGTATATACCTAATAGTGGAATTACTGGGTCATCTGTTTAGACTTTTCTAATGCTATTAAAAAATTTTTTTTTCATCATGATCAAGTGTACTCTTTAATCCTCATCCCCTATTACCCCCATTTCCCCACCACCATCAGTTTGTTCTCTACAGTTAAGAGTCTGTTTCTTGGTTTGTCTCTCTTTTCCCCTTTGCTCTTTTATTTCTTAAATTCTACATATGAGATCATATTGTATATTTGTTCTTTGACTGACTTACTTCACGTAGCATATTCTCTACCTCTATCCATACCATTGCAAATGTTCATATTTCATTCTTTTGCATTGCTGAATAATATTCACATATATATTCATATATATATATACTATATATATACTATATATATATACTATATATACTATAAAGTAGTGAGGTCAGTGTATCTATCATCTATCTATCTATGTACCTATCATCTATCTATCTCACTTCTTTATCCATTCGTCAATGGACATTTGCACTGCTTCCATACTTCAGCAATTGTAAATAATGCTGCAATAAGCACAGGGACATAAAGGTTCATGTATCCCTCCAAAATAATGTTTTTGTAGTTTTTGGGTGAATACCCAGTAGCACAATCGCTGGCTTATAGGGGAGTTCTATTTTTAACTTCTTGAGGAATCTCCATACTCTTCTCCATAGTGGCTGCACCAGTCTGCATTCCCACAAACAATGCAAGAAGGTTCCTTTTTCACCACATTATTTCTTGTGTTTTTATTTTAGCCTTCTTCCAGGTGTGAGGTGATATCTCACTGTAGTCTTCATTTCTTTTTCACTGATGATGAATGATGTTGCACATCTTTTCATGTGTCTGTTGTCTATCTGCATGTTTTCTTTGGAAAAAATGTCTGTTCGTGTCTTCTGCCAATATTGTAATTGAATTATTTGTTTTTTGGGTGTTGAGTTGTCTCAGTTCTTTATATATTTTGGATCCTAACCCCGTATTCGATGTGCGGTTTACAAATATCTTCTCCCATTCAGTAGCTTGTCTTTTAGTTTTGTTCATTGTTTCCTTCACTGTACAGAAACTTATTTTATTTTGATGTAATCCCCAATAGTTTATTTTTGCTTTTGTTTCCCTTGCCCCAGGAAGCCTGTCTAGAAAAATGTTGCTACCACCAATGTCAGAGAGATTACTGCCTGTGCTCTCTGAAAGGATTTTTATGGTTTCAGGTCTCACAGTTAGTCCTTAATCCATTTTGAGGTTATTTTTCTGTGGCCCAGCTTCATGTTTTTTTAGTGTGGCTGTCCAGTTTTCCCAATACCATTTGTTGAAGAGACTATCTTTTCCCCACTGTATATTCATTCCTCCCTTCTTTAAGATTAATCAACCACATAATTGTGGGTTTATTTCTGGGTTTTCTCTCTGTTCCATTGATCTATGTGTCTATTTTTGTGCCAATGCCATACTGTTGTAATCACTACAGCTTTGTAATATAACTTGAAGTACAGAATTGTGATGCCTCCAACTTTGCTTTTCTTTTTCAGTGTTGCTTTGGGTATTCTGGGTCTTTAATGGTTCCATACAAATTTTAAGACTGTTTGTTGTAGCTTTATGAAAAATGAGAGCTTGGGTTCTTTTTTGTATTGTGGTATTTTTATAGGGATTGCATTAAATGTGTGATTGTTTGGGGATAGTATAGACATTTTCATGATATCTGTCCTTTCAATCCATGAGCATGGAATGTCATCTCATTTCTCTGTGTAATCTTCAACTTCTTTCACCAGTGTTTTATAGTTTTCAGAGTACAGGTCTTTCACCTCTTTGGTTAGGTTTATTCCTGGATATCTTATTGTTTTTGGTGCAATTGTAAATGGGATTGCTTTCTTTATTTCTCTTTCTGCTGTTTCATTATTTTATATCCTGCAACTGTACTGAATTCATTTATCAGTTCTAGCAGTTTTTTGGCAGAGTCTTTTAGGTTTTCTATATATAATATCATGTCATATACATAAAGTCAGAGTTTTGCTTCCTCCTTACCAACTTGCATGCGTTTTATTTCTTTATGTTATCTAATTGCTGTGGCTAGGACTTCCAGTATTATGCTGAAGAAAAGTGGTGAGAGAGGACATCCCTATCTTGTTGTTCCTGACCTTATCAGAAACACTCTCAGTTTTCCCCCATTGAGTATGATGTTGTCTGTGGGTTTTTCACATAAGAGCTTTATTATATTAAAATACACTCCCTCTAGACCTACTTTGCAGAGGGTCTTAAACATGAATAGATGTTATACTTTGTCTAATGCTTTTTCTACATCTACTGAAATGACCATATGATTTTTATTCTTTCTTCTATTGATTGGACATATCACGTTGATTTTTGTGAATACTGAAACACGCTTGCATCATGGGAATAAATCCCATTTGATTGTAGTGTATGATTTTTTAAATATATTGTTGGATTCAGTGCTAATGTTTGTTGAGGATTTTTGCATCTATATTCATGACATAAAGGACTTAGAAGGAGGTTACAAAATTTCATTCCCAAGGGCCCTGTAAAAATAAGAGATTCATCTTTCTAGAAAGGTTTAGGTAGAGTTGAGGAAGATGGATAAGACCCCTCCAAATCTGTGCAGCCCTATAACTCTGAAAAGGGTCTTAACTCTGTTAAGATGGAATAAGATAAATGTGCCACTTATAATTACTATCATGATCCATCCACAGATGCTGACTTTTGCCATTTGATATTCAGAAAACACTACCTAGGGTGCCTGGGTGGCTCAGTGGGTTAAAGCCTCTGCCTTCAGCTCAGGTCATGATCTCAGGGTCCTGGGATTGAGGCCCACATTGGGCTCTCTGCCTGGCAGAGAGCCTGCTTCCTCCTCTCTCTCTGCCTGCCTCTCTGCCTACTTGTGATATCTCTCTCTCTGTCAAATAAATAAATAAAATCTTAAAAAAAGAGAAAACACTACCTAGGATAATAAAGAATGCAATTATATCTCTTTTGGAAGGGAACACCTGGCATAAAATAGGAGGGAGGAGGAAATGTCTTGGTTAATAGGAAAAAAAATATGTATAGCAATAAAATATTTAAAGTCACTTCAAGAGGAAAATAAACTACAAAGTATTTTTACTTCATCCCTTCTCCTGACAGAAGTGATAGCTCCCTCTCCTCCAAAAAAAGAGAGAAAGAGAGAGAGAAAGAAAGAGGGAGAGGAAGGAAGGGAGGAAGGAAGGAGGGAAGGAAGGAAGGAAGGAAGGAAGGAAGGAAGGAAGGAAGGAACCTCAGTGAGGTTTCTATAAGGACATCATTTCTAAAAGGACACAGGAGTTACATTTAGCTTTGGAAAAACAGTGGATTTCCAGACAAAAATTCTATTAAATCCAATGGTAGCATGGCATTATTTCTATTATTTGTATATAGTTCAGTGTTCTTAGAGAATCTAGGGATTCTTCACCTATCTCTGGGCCTCAAAAGGTCTATATCAATCCCCTGCCTTATAGCCAGGAAAAGACTAATCAAGTCATAACAGGCACCTCCAGTCCTATTTCAGAGCCACTCTAAACCTGTGTCTTCACTCCTAGTCATTTGCTTTTTTTGTCCTGCCCACTCTACCCATGGCCCAGTATTTTGGGCCAGTCTTACATTTTTTGACTAGCCTCCTATCCAAGTGCTTGTTTATTTTATGTTATTCAACAAACACTAATAGGAGAGTGTTTTAAATACTTTATAAATATCAACACACCTAATCATCAACACAACCTCATGAGGGAAGTTACATTACCCTCATTTTATTGATGATAAAAACTCAAGCTTAGAGAAGATTAATTAACTGACCCAAAGATCATGCTTCAAGTAAGTGGTGGAACACAGATTAGAACCCAGGCATCTCAAGAGTCCATGCTTTCAGCTACTATACTATACTGTCTTCACAAAAGAGACAGTCAAATGATAGTTGTTGGTTTACCAATTAATTATCCTAAAAATACCCTGTTTTCCTCTTTTAAAATGTAATAATATTAAAGCAATAATTCTTTAAAGGCAATAAGCATCACCAATCCTAACACTGTTTACATGATGCACACTTACAACATATCACATGACAGGCCTTTTTAGCACAGTCCTTAGTAATACAGCTTTGGAGATTCCTGGAGATGGGCAGGAACAGAACTTGTAAATCATCTTATTTCTCATCCCTTTACCTAACCACTCCCTTTTAAAAACAGAAGAATGTATTTTTCATTTCCAAAGATTTTTTTCTATTACATGTTTGACAGGTGTTTATATGGATCCTAGTAGCCTGAGGGCTGAAATAAAGATATTTGGATCATAATGAAGGCAACCAAGAGACATCAAACTACCCTAGTCCTCCTGCCCCAAATCCTGAACCTCCAAGTTTTCCCATTCTCTCTTGGGCCAGGCAGGATCTCTTAGGTACCTGCTAACTGCTCCCCCCACTACGGGAGCGGACTAAGCAGCTTTCTACCACCAGTCTCCTCCCCAAGGGGCTACTTTCATCCTCTTGCATTTGCCCTCCTCACTGGCATGGCAGCTGTTGAATGAGGCTGTTTGTCAATTCCTGGGTTCTGCTAGTCTTATTTTGACTTCTACTTTCCCAAATAACTGTCTCACCAACTAATCCTGACCACCAACTTTCCAACACTCTATTTTGAGCTTCCCAAATACTAAAACTAGAAAGAGAGGACAGTCTTAATTTCTTCCTTTTCTCTAGCTCCATGTCCAATTCATCAGCAAGCCATGTTGACTGTATCTTCAAAATTATAACCCAAATCCTCCCACTTCTCTCATTCTCCATCATTACCATCCTAATCTAAGACCACATTATCTCTTCCTAGGACAAAAATAGTTGCATCCTAACTGGTGTCCCTGCTTCCACTCTTGACCTCCGACAATCCAATGTCCACTCTGCAAACAGTAATCTTATTAAAGCACAATCTGACCAACTGCACTCTTCCTTAAAATTTTCCAGTGGCCTCCCACTAAACTCAGAACAAATCCAAATTGCTTACCATGGCCTATAAATCCCATCTGAATAATCTGGCCTCTGCTGATGTCTCATATCACTCATATCTTCCCTCGGGTTCTAAGAAAGGCCAAACTCTTCCTAATCTCAGGAGGATTGAACTCACCTTTTCCTTTACCTGTAACACTCTTTCTTTCCTGACTCTTTGGCTAGATTCATCTTATCTATAAGGCTCAGTTTAAATGTTATCACCTCAAACAGGCCTTCTAACCATCATATCATAACTATGCTTCTCATCATTATTATCTTTATTTTACTATGCTGATTCTTCTTCATATTGATTACCATCTGACATTTTTCTTAACTACTGTTGAAATTTGTTGCCTAAACCACCTCCAACAGTAGGCCTGTAAGTTGTAGAAAGGTAGGGACTATGTCCATTCATAGCTCTATCTCCAGTGCCTAAATTCTCAGAGCATATTTTTGGAAGTGAGGAAAGAGCTGCCTATTGCAGTGCATGGCAGAAACCTCTGTTGGTGTTAGACACCTCCTACAGAAGTTTGGGCCTTCCTGAGGTTGCCCCTCTCTATGGCTGTATTGGACATCAAATCCATTCCCATTTGGGGCCAGAGCAGTACCATTTGTACAGGCCAGGAAAATATGGCCCACCTCTTTTCCCATCATTCAGACACTGATGATGCTCTTCAATTTATTGTTTATTTCTTGTGCCACAAGAGGGGAAAGGAACCCCTTTTGCCAGCAAAAACCTTCATCTTTTTCTACCTGTCCCTCCTTGCCAGAGTTAAGACTTCTCTCTCTTTACTTCAAAATATTTTTGCTCCCATTCCAAGCCAGGCTTTGTATGTCCAAGGCTCCAATATGTACCCTTTTCTGCTCTGAAAAAGAACATACTGGAAGTCACAAAAGATGCTTTGTGGGTTAAAAAATTAAATCATAATAGATGTCTGAAGAAATCCACCCTTCCCCTTAATAAAATTATACCCAAATCTCTGAGAAGAGAAGAAACTATATGCAGGAGGATGGAAATTCAGGTGGAGGGGTGACTAAACTTCAGAGTCCTGAGCTGTAATTTATATGTAGGAAACTGTCCCTAAATTACCAACCTTAGAAGATCTGGGTAATTTCACTAATGGAACAGGGCAGTTTCTTTGAAAGGCCTACTTACAACATTTCCATGGCAACCTGAAGCAAACATACTTCTTGCTTAGTGTTTGCATAAAGGAGAGGCAGCTACAATACAAATAATGGGAGGGGGTAGAGAACAAGGGAAAGAGAGAGAATGAGGGAGAGACAGAGAATGAGAGAGGAAAAAAATGAAAGAGAACAAAAGAGAATGAAAGGAAACAAAGCGAATGAGAGGGGGAGTGGGAAAGGAAGGGAGGAGGAAGCGGGGAGTAGAAGATCTTGGTTTTCATAATTTAGCTTTTATGACTAAATGCTTCTGGGGCACTCAATATTTTGGAACACTGATAAGTCAATTCCATTAGTGAGGCTTTTAGTATTTTATTTGTGGGGTCTCTTCCTACTTAATGAGCAAAGAAAAGGCCACTTTGATGCTCCAGAGCACAGGAGAGCCAAAGTCAAAAGATTTTGGAGCTCAAAGCCACATATTTGTTTTTTTTCTTTTTGATAGCTCTGATTAAAAGTGAGTTAATGGAAGACAGGAGGCAGAACCATTAGCTAGCAAGATCACCAATCTCAAATAGCATTAACCACAAGAATTGCTGATCTGATCTATTAGTGCAGTGGCTTCTAAATGTTTCCATCAGTTTTTTAAAAGTCTATTCCCACTGCAAAGGACTACATTTCTGAAAGGTCTAGCCTCCTAGACAAATGGTATTTATTAATTAATCATTCTTTAGATTTTATCAACTGAAAACATACAGCTACCCATCAGAACTTGTAATCAGTATTATCACAAGTTGACATGATTCCAAGGTATAGCACAGAAACTGGACATGTTAATCAGTATGTTAAAACTGCTCAAAGATCCCTATTCCCGCCCTTCATAGACTCCAGATCAATTAAGTGTGATCTAAACAATTCCACATAGCTCTCCAGAGGAAAAAAAAATTAAGTGATGGGAAAACACATCTTTCTATCCATCGAAAAAGAGTTCAGAAGTCCCAAGCAGAGAGAAAGAGTAAATTAAGAGTAAAGAGGCAGAGTGAGAGAGAGAAAAAAAAACATGGACTGCAGAGTGGGCAGACCTGGGATGACAGCCACATTCTATAATAAGAATATACCAGCTTGTGCCCTTAGGCAAGTTACTGTTTGAAGTACTTTTCCTGAAAGTGGGGTGATATCACCTGCTTTAAAGCACTATTATGCAGTTCATAAGTATATAAAGCACCTAGCAGCACTATCCTCCCACCCCCACAATCACAATGACCACAAAGCCTTTTTGCTTAGCTTCTTACAATCCTCTTTTTTGGAAGGTCACCTGCTGGGTGGTAAAACCAATAGATACCATTCAGGGATTCTTTTCATAGTATTTCTTTAACTTGCATTCTTTCACCAAAATTTTATCTAACATGAAACCTTTAACCACTTGTTTCCTATGTTAATCTTTGAGGGTACAAATATATGCTGGAATATCTTTATAACATCGCCTTTATTAGTTCATACAGTAGAGTCATGCATTAGATAGCTGTGTGATGACCAAAGATCACAGTAATAATTCTAAGTCTTGTGGGAGGCACAGAACTTCAGAATAAGACACCCAAGGTCAGAACTCCTTATCTATCCCTGGCTTGCTATGTAATCTTAGAAAAGATACTTCATCTTTTTGAGCCTCAGTTTCTTCCTCTGTAAAACTGGAAATATAATACCACTTCTAAATGTTTCTGTAAGGAGAAATGAGATAATGCATGTAAAGGGTATAGCACAATGCCTTGGCATAGATATTCAATAACAGTTTGTCAGTTTTATTATAATACCACCTTGACATGGTGAAGAGCATTACAGTAAAGAATCAAATGCACTGTTCTCCTGACACAGTACATCATTCACACATGGAAGGTTTGAGGGCTCAAAGAAGGGTACCCAAGTCAATAGGAGGCATCCACTTACTTTCTTCATCAGATAGTATGGACACCCCATTGTTTGTGCCCAGATAAGCAATTAAACTTCAAACACAAAAGGATTCTGGGAACATATTATAACAGTCTCTAAAACTGGTGTCTCATAAAGTATCTCCACCTCAAAGCAAACTGATGCAGCCCCTCTAGAAAATGGTATAGACGTTCCTCAAAAATTAAAAATAGAACTAACCTAGGATCCAGTAATTGCACTACTAGGTATTTGCCCAAAGAATACAAAAATACCAATTTGAAGGATACATGCACCCTCATGTTTAGAGCAGCATTATTTACAATAGCCAAATTATGGAAACAGCCCAACTGTCCACTGACTGATGAATGGGTAAAGAAGAGTTGGTATATATATATATATACATAATGGAATATTACTCAACCATAAAAAGAATGAAATCTTACTATTTGCAATGACGTGGATGGAGCCGGAGAGTATAAGTCAGGGAAAGACAAAAATTGTATGATTTCACTCATATGTGGAATTTAGGAAACAAACCAAATGAGCAAAGGGGATAAAAAGAGAGAGGAAAACCAAGAAATAGACTCATAACTATAGAGAAAAAAAATGATTGTTACCAGAGGGGAGGTGGGTGGGGGATGGGTTAAATAGGTGATGGAGATTAAGGAGTGTACTTGTGATGACCACAGGGTGATGTATGGAAGTGTTGAATAACTATGTTGTATACCCAAAACTAGTATTACACTGTATGTTAATTAACTGGAATTTAAATAAAAACTTAAAAAAATAAAAGGTCTCCATCTCATGTAGCATAAAGTTCAAGTTCATTGATTCAGACCAGATGGAAATGCAACACATTTCCAAACTTAGCCACCTTAACTATTTCCAGATCTTCATAAAACAGAAACAGGCCATGGATATTCTACTAATGCCTGGGTATTGAACATATTCACCTATCCCCAGGGTGAATTACCCAAAGACTTCATGTGGGCAGTTAACATTATCTTATACATCAATTTTTTTAAATCACATAATTTTAAAGATTTACTAGCACCATTTTCACTTGGATTGTAGTGAAGGGAAGCATGAGGTATAGAACAAACAAGTAATATCATGGTGTGACACCAAAAGCATTTAACGGAAGTCAGAAACTGACTCATTATATAATCTTAGCCCATGGAATCAGTTCTACCAGCTTAACATTGCTCCTGTGCAAAATAAGTGACTCAATATATGTGATCTCTTACATCTCAAAGAGTCTACCATCTTAAATTTGTATAGTAATACAAATAATTGCGAGTTCATACAAAAATACAGCTGCTGTATAGTGTCTAATATTTAGCAACAACCACTAGATATTTTGGTCTAGTCCTCTTCTATATCCCTTCCACAAGTAATGCCCCAGGGAACTTCCCCAATGATATACTGGAAATGAAGACAGTACTAATAGCAATAGTGGTGGTGGTGATAATAGTACATAAAACTTATTTCAACTTCATATTGGCCATAACCTGCTAAAAAACAGCTAACAAGCATTAACTCACTTAATCCTCATAATATTAGAAGGAAGGTACTCTTGTTATCTCCACTTTGTAGAAGAGGAAGATGAGGCACAGAAAAGTGAAGTGACCTGCCTGAACCACTAGAAAGTCAGAAATCAAACCTAGAATTTTGGTCTTAATCACTATGCAAAAGTAAATAGCAGAAGAGCACTGGAAGGGGAATTCAACTTCCAGCCAAGATGGAGTAAAAGGGGCTAGATTTACTCTACTTCCTTAAATGACTAGAAAACCAGGAAAAAAGGATGTAAAACAACCTTGTTTCAAATATCAGACAAGTAACATAGGGCTGTGATCTCCCTCAAAAGAGAAAGAAACAAGGTAAGTGCAATATTGCCCCAGCTTACTGTGTGGAGGCAGTTTCCAGACCACAGTGCAAGAAGAGGGATTCAAACAGAGCTCATGGAGTTGAATAGACAGAGGAGACTGGAGTTCAGAGGGGCCGATGTGGTTTGAAATTATACAGGAGAGTATAGGAGATGAGGGAGTTGTACAGAGAGTGTGAGCTCCAGAGATACTACTAAGAGGTCTCCTTGAGTCTTTGGGTGATTACTGAATCTGCATGTACGCATAAGCTACTCAAAAGCTGGGGATAAAACCATGAGAAAGGAATAGGGGGAATGATTTATAGAATAGTGGCATGAAGAGCTTGACAGACATAACTGGTGAAAATTATAAAAAAGTAACAACCACTAAAACTCTCTGGAAATTGTCCTAAGGACACACAGCAAACCAAGAAACATTTCTTCAAGAAAATCTAAATTTCAGTAAGAACAGTGACAGTCTGTGGCTTTTAAAACATGATTCATTGGATAAAGAAGATGTGAGAGATATAGATATAGATATAGATATAGATGTATATATACACACACACACAAGATATATATACACATACACAATATATATAATACAATATATAATACACACACAATGGAATACTATGCAGCCATCAAAAGAAACAAAATCTTGCCATTTGCAAAGATGTGGATGGAACTAGAGGGTATTATGCTAGGCAAAATAAGTCAATCAGAGAAAGATAATTATCATATGATCTCTCTGATATGAGGAATTTGAGGGGCAGGGCAGGGGGTTGTGGGAGGTAGGGAGGGAAAAAATGAAACAAGATGGGATTGGGAAGGAGACAAACCATAAGAGATTCTTAATCTCATGAAACAAACTGAGGGTTATTGTGGGGTGGGAGGGTAGGGATAGGCTGGCTGGCTTATGGACATTGGGGAGGGTTTGTGGTATGGTGAGTGCTGTGAAATATGTAAGCCTGATGATTCACAGACCTGTATCCCTGGGGCAAATAATAATAAAAAAAATGAAAAATAAAAAAATAAAAAACGTGATTCATCCTCTACCCTTACCCCCAAGTTCCCCAACTCAGTGTTGTAGCAGTTGTAGTCAAGAACACAGGACAGTTCCCCCCAACTCAAAACCTAGGATTACAATGTCGCATGGGGTATGGCAGGATGCCCACCTTAATCATCATCCCCCAACCCTGTTTTTAGAAGCTCTAATCTGAGCGGGCATGTCGAAAAGGTCTGGGATCCCTTTTCTCCACTCATTACTACTCATAGGCCAGAATCTCTACTCTAGGCATGACAGATCAAGAATCCCTCACCTCAGCTTTCTTATAAAATGAGGTTCCAGAGAAGAAAGCCAAGAAGACCAGAAGCTACCACCTGAACCCAGAACACCATGAATAAAGCAGGGTTATAACTGAGAAGCTGGCCAGTTAAGGCTGTTTTTTCTTTTTTTTTTTGGTTGCACTAGGTTGCTCTTATTACAATTTCCCTTAAAGTAATATTACACTATTTTACATATAGTATACCATATACCTTTATTTTGCCTTTTATATCCTTTGCACTATTGTTGGTACATATATATTTTACTTTTACACATACTATAAACCCCACAATGCACTGTTATTATTTTTACTTTAAATCGTCATTTATCTTTTAAGGAGATTTTTAAGATGACAAAAGGTCTTATATTTAGCATTTATGGCACCCTGTATTCCTTTATTTGACAGTCTTAACCTCCAGCTTTGGAGGAATGGTATAGATGTTTTCCCAGCAGAATAGGAAGATGATAAAAACAGAGAACTCCAGAACTCTCCCCAAGAACTGATTATTTAGAACAGAGCATGAGTAAGTTCAAACCTCAGAGCACTGTATAAAACAATGGAGACTTCAGTGGCGAGCCCTTAAGTAGGGGCTGCTTGCTCCATGGTAACAAAACCACACATCAGCTAGAATCTGAAGAAAGAGAACCAGGAAAAGATATAGCTAAGAAGAGGCTTCCTAGGGTCAAAATAAATCTCAAATACTGGTCTCAAAACTATCCCTGCAGGGGTGCCTGGATGCAACAATTGGTTGGGCAACTGACTCTTGGTTTTGGGTCAGGTCATGATCTCAGGATCTCGACTGCCACATTGGGCTCCATACTCAGTGTGGAGTATACTTGAGATTCTCTCTCCCTCTCCCTGTACCCCTCCCTCTTCCGGTCTCTCTTGTCTGGGTGGCTCAGTTAAATGTCTGACTTTGGCTCAGCTCATGATTTCAGGGTCCTGAGACTGAGCCCCACACTGGGCTCCCTGCTCAGTGGGGAGTTTGCCTCTATCCCCCTCTCTCTGCCCCTCCTCCCACTCTCTCATAAATGAACAAAATCTTTAAAAATAAATAAATAAGCAAATAAATAAATATCTTTAAAAAACAAACCACCCCTGCAAAAGGGCCTCAATTTAATTGGATCAGATGAACTCTCATGCCACAGGACATTATCAAAAACAATAAAACAACCAGATGGCAATTAATGGTGGTAATAGCTGATTGTACCAATAGAGACAGACAACAGAGAGACCAGAGGAAGAGACAGTCAAATAGGTTCTGCTAAAACCACTACCATACCAAGGCGACTATGCACACACCAAACCTGTACCCTCTGAGGAGATATCAGAGGCTTGACACAGTCAGGCAAATAGATTTTAATGAACTAGTACAGCCAAGTAACACAATAAATCAACAAAAGACAACAAAAGGCAGCGCAGGAAGTGGAGGGCTATAATCCATATTAATTTTTCTATAATAAATCATCTAAAATGTTTAGTTTTCAACAATAGCAACAAAATACAAGATGTGCAAAGAAAACAGTAAAGTATGACTCATACAGAGGAGGAAAAAGTAGGCAATAGAAAGGGTCTTTAAGAGTGCTCAGCTACTGGATCTAGCAAACAAAATTTTCAAAGCAGATAGTATGAATATGTTCAAAAAACTAAAGAAAACCATTGTTGAAGAAATAAAGGAAGCTATCTTAACAATGCCATATCATGGGGAATGGGTGAGATGGGCGATAGGTATCAAAGAAGGCACTTGTGATGAGCAGTGGGTGTTGTATGTAGGTGATAAACCACTGAATTCTACTCCTGAAACAGTAGTTTCATTGCATTGCCTGTTCACTAACTAAAATTTAAAATGGAAAAAACCCCCACAAAAAAACAATGCCACATCAAATAGAGAATCTAAATAAATAGAATTTTTAAAACCCAAATGGAAATTCTTGAGTTTAAAACTATAATAATTGAAGTGAAAAATTCCCTAGAGGAGTTACATATAGATTTTACAGGCAGAAGAAAGAATCAGTGAACTTGAAGAAAGACTGGTGAACTGTGAAATCCAAAGAACAGAGAAAATGAACCAAGCATCAGAGCAATGCAGGACTCCACTAAATAAGCCAACATACATGTAAGAGAGTAACAGAATGAGCTAGAAAAAGGCAGAAAATTATTAGACATAATAATAGCTGAAAAACTCTCCAATTTGGTGGAAAACAGTAACTTACACATACAAAATGCTCAATATACTCTAAGTAAGATAAAGGTAAAGAGAATCACACCCACACAGATAATAGCAAAAATGTCAAAACACAGAACATTAAAATCCTGAAAGCAGCATGAGATAAACAACTCATCACACACAAGGGAACCCAATAAGTTTAACAGTCAAAGTACTGTCAAAGACAATGGTGGCTGAAAAGCAGTAGGATGATATTTTTAAAGTATTGATAGAAAAAAAAACTGTTAACCAAGAATCTTCTATCCAGAAAAACTCTTTCAGAAATGAAGGTAAAGCAAAGACATTCCCAGAAAAACAAAGACTGAGAGAATTTGTTGCTAGCAAATCTGACTGACAAGAAATGTAAAAAGAAGTTATTCAGGCTGAAATAAAGTGACCCTGATGATAATTTGATCCCACAATAAAAAACACACAGCACTGGTAAAGGTAATTCGATAATTATAAAAAGATACTCAAATGTATATTTTTCTCATTTCTTTTAATTTATTTACATGAAAATATATGTCTTATGAAATTGTTGGGCATATAACATATAGGAATATAAGTTTGGCAATAGCAGCACCAAGGAGGAGGGTATGAACAAGCCGTATTGAAGTAAGTAAATGAAACCCAATGGTAATGAATCTATAGGAAAAGCTGAAGCAAATCAGAACAGTAATAGAAAGATTAATATGATAAACTCTATAAAATATACTTCCTTACTGTTATTCTCTCAGCTTCTTTAAAAATATAAATTATAACATAATAAATATAACATATGATTGGATTTGTAACATATAGATATATAACAGTAACAGCACAAATTAGAGAGGCAGGAGAGCTATACATGGGCAAGGTATCCATCTCTCACACTAATTAAGTTGGTAAAAATATGAACTAGATAATGATAAACTGTAATGGTAAGCTCTAGAGCAAAAGGCAGGAAAGTAACTAAAAATATAATGGAAAAAAATTATAAAATTAAAATATTATGCTAGAAAATATTATTTTAATCAAAAGAAAGCATCAAAACACAAACAGAAGGGAAAAATATACAAAACAGAAAATCAAAAATAAAGTGACAGATACAAATTCAACTACATCAATAAGAACAATAAATATGATTTAAACAATCAATAAAAAATCAGAGATTGTCATACTGTATTAAAAAATAAGATTCAATTATATATTGTCTATAGGACATATACATTATTTTTAATTTTATTTTTAAATTTTGTTATTTAAACTCAATTTAATGAACATATACTGATTATTAGTTTCAGAGGTAGAATTTAGTCATTCATCAGTTGCATATAACACCCAGTGCTCATTACTTCAAGTACCCTCCTTAATACCCATCACCCAATTATCCCATCCCCGACCCAGCTCCCCTCCAGCAACCCTAAGGTTGTTTCCTATAGTAAAAAGTCTTTTATGGTTTGCTTCCCTCTGTTTTCATCTTATTTTTCCTTCCCTTCCCCTATGTTCATCTGTTTTGCTTCTTAAATTCCACATATTAGTGAAATCATATTTGTCTTCCTCTGACTCATTTCTTTTTTTTTAAAGATTTTAGTTATTTATTTGACACAGAGAGAGATCAGATCACAAGTAGGCAGAGAGGTAGGCAGAGAGAGAGGAGGAAGCAGGCTCCCCACTGAGCAGAGAGCCCAATGCGGGGCTCAATCCCAGGACCCCAAGACCTGAGCCGAAGGCAAAGGCTTTAACCCACTGAGCCACCCAGGCGCCCCTGACTCATTTCACTTAGCATAATACCCTTTCGTTCCATCCATGTTGTTGCAAATGGAAAGATTTCATTTTTTATGGCTGAGTAATACTCCATTGTGTATCTATACTATATCTTTATCCATTCATCTTTCGATGGATATCTGGGCTCTTTCCACATTTTGGCTATTGTAGGGTGTGCCTGTGCCCCTTCGAATCACTAAGTTTGTATCTTTTGGATAAATACCTAATAGTGCAATTGCTGGGTCATAGTGTGGCTCTAGTTTTAATTTTTTGAGGAACCTGCATACTATTTTCCAGAATGGCTCTACCAGTTTGCATTCCCACCAACAGTGTAAGAGGGTTCCTCTTTCTCCTCATCCTCACCAACATCTGTTGTTTCCTGAGTTGTTAATTTTAGCCATTTTGGCTGGTATGAGGTGGTATCTCATTGTGGTTTTGATTTCTATTTCCCTGATAAGAGGTGATGGTGAGCATTTTTTCATGTGTCTGTTGGCCATTTGTACTTCTTCTTTGGAAAAATGTCTGTTCACGTCTTCTGCCCATTTCTTGACTGGATTTTTTGGATTGATGATCACAGACATCTCATCAGAAACTACGCTATTTAGAAGGCAATAGAGTGACATCTCTTAAGTGATGAGACAAAAATCTGTCAACCTGGAATTTTACCCAGTGAAGTTGTCTTTCAAAATTAAGCACTATATAAAGACTTTTTAAGGCAAACAAAAGCTGAGAAATTTAATCAGCAGCAGACCTAAACTATAAAAAAAATAAATGAAGCTCTTCAGGTAGAAGAAAAATTATACCAGAAGCAAACTTTGATTTATATAAAGGAATACAGGGTACCATAAATACTAAATATAGACCTTCTGTCATTTTAAAAATCTCCTAAAAAGATAAATGACTGTTTAAAGTAAAAATAGTCGTAAGCCTGATGATTCATAGACCTGTACCCCTTGGGCAAAGAATAAAAATAAAAGTAAAAAAATAAATAAATAAAGTAAAAATAGTAACAATGCATTATGGGGTTTATAGTATGTGTTAAAGTAAAATGTATAGATGGCAACAATAGCACAAAGGATGGAAAAGGCAAAATGAAGTATATGGTTCTTACACTGTATGTAAAATAGTGTAATATTACATTAAGGCAGGTTATAATAAGAGCATCCTATTGTAACCACTAAAAACAAATGTATATAGTTAATAAGCCAATAATGGAGATAAAGTGAAATCATTAAAAAAATTCAGTTACTCCAAAAGAAGGCAAGAATGGAGAGGGAAAAAAAACCTGAAGAGCAAATGGAACAAATAGAATCCGAATACCAAAATGGTAGATTCAAACCCAAACATAACCATAATTACATTAAATGAAAATCATCCAAACATTCAAATTGAAAGCCACATATTGTCAGATTGGATTTGAAAAAAGCACAAGCAAAAGTGTTTATTGTCTATAAGAAACCTACTTAAAATATAAATATACAGATACTTTACAAGTGAAAGGACAAATTCCAGTTCTGGCCAAAATAGAATCAGCCAACTATAGCCTCTTTTTCTAATAAGCAACTAAAATTAAAAAACCAAGAACCTGACGACCGAAAAGTAATTAAAGCAGATAGACTGTGAAAGGGAGTTAAAACTTAGAGAAGGGGGTGGGGGCGCCTGGGTGGCTCAGTGGGTTAAAGCCTTTGCCTTCGGCTCAGGTCATGTTCTTGGGGTCCTGGGATCCAGCCCCACGTCAGGCTGCCTGCTCAGCAGGGAGCCTGCTTCCTCCCCTCTCTCTGCCTGCCTCTCTGCCTGCTTGTGATCTCTCTCCCTCTGTGAAATAAATAAATAAAATCTTAAAAAAAAACTTAGAGAAGGGGCCTGCAACAAGGTGGATGTTATATGTATTTTTTCTCTTGCAGATATTTCCTGAGGGTAGATCCCAGTGTCAGAGCTACACAGCAGCATAGTGACATGATTGGTGAAAATGTGAATAAAAACCCTGTATTACTAGGCAGGGTAACCATAATAGGGACTATTATGAGCCAAACAGGGGGATATAATTCTTTTGAGTTTGTTTTGTTTTCTCTAGCAGCTTTGCCCAGTCATGGAGGGGTATGGCAGTGATATCTGTGTAAGCAATCAAATATCCAAGTGATACTCTGTCTTTCTGGCCAGAGGAACCAGGAAAGGGGGCACCATGGCCTCAAGAGTGGGCTCATGAAGGAAATTCTGTATAGAAGAGAGGTAGAGAAAATGATCTCCTAATTCTATGAATGAACCCACACAAATATTGTGCTCATCCCTAAGCTGTACAGGTGCAGGAAAGACCCAAAATATCATAACAAAGGGCATGAGGAATGAACTAAGATTCAAACTACCACCCAGGGCATCTGGGTGGCTCATTCAGTTGAGTATCTCATTCTTGGTTTTGGCTCAGGTCATGATCTCAGGGTCATGAGATCAAACCCGGCATCAGGCTCCATGCTCAGCGGGGAGTTTGCTTGAGTCCCTCTCTCTCTCTCTTTCTCTCTCTCTCTCTCTCTCTCTCTCTCTCTCTCTCTCTCTCTCTCTCTCTCCCCCACTTCTGCTCCTCCCCTGCTCACGCACTCTTTCTTTCTGTCTCTAAAATAAATAAATTTTAAAAAAGTGAACCACTACCCAATAGTCAAACACCTGAGTGGCACATGCATAGAACAGAAATAAAACAGCAAATTAATGACTTGGAATTGAACTGAAATTAGAATCACCATCCAGAGAAGGCAGGATTAAATTTGTGGTCTGACCCTAACTTGGTTGAGTACCTTCTAAAAAAAATTTTCTAGAGGATTATAGCGTGACATATGGTTTACATGACAGAACTTTCACAATGCCCAGGATCAATGCAAAATTACTCAACATACACAGAACCAGGAAAATGTGACCAATCCTCAAGGGAAAACCAATCAACAGATGCCATACCCTATATGATCTAGATATTGGAATTATAAAAGACTTGAAAGCAGCTTGTGGCAAATAGATCCTAAGAAGACTTCAAATGATTTCTTGCTTCCTGGCAGCCACAGCTTAATGGAATCCTCTCCTCCTTGAGTGCAGGCAGGATCTGTGACTTGTAATAGACTATAACAAAGGTGATGGGATGTCACTCCCCTGATTAGATTACATTACATGATAACGGTGATGAGATATCACTTCAGTGATTATG
Organism: Ailurus styani; assembly: GCA_002007465.1. NCBI lineage: Eukaryota > Metazoa > Chordata > Mammalia > Carnivora > Ailuridae > Ailurus > Ailurus styani. Next base: position 51,455 of record LNAC01000363.1, on the reverse strand, counting down.
TTTTGTTATATTAGACTACAAAGAGAGAGTCTTCACTGGCCTTGGAGATGCAAGATTCTATAAAGTAAGCTACCTATGGAGAGGGTCATGTGGGAGGGAACTACAGGCTACAAGGAACTGAATTCTGCCAACAACCATGTAAGCTTAGAAGAAGACCCCAAGCTCCAGATGAGAATGTAGCTAAGGTGACACTTTGATTACAGCCTTGTGAGACACTGAGGAACTAAGCCATGCTCAGACTCCTGACGGACAAAGACTGAGAGGTAACAAATGTGTGTTAAGCTGCTAAGCACATGGCAAATTTGTTGTGCAGCAACAGAAAATGAATACACAGCTATTAAAATTATGCTCCATGAAGTAAACATGTTAAAATTAATGAAAAGTTAGTAATTTCAGCAGAAAAAATAAACTATAAAAAATGTAAATTTTAGAAATAAATATAAAATCTCAAATTATTTCAGAAACATGACTTGATGGACTCACAGTACAATGTAAATGACATAACAAAGAGTCTGTAAAATTTAAGAGAGATCAACAGAAATTATCAAGTAAGAGTAACAGAGGAAAAGTATTGAAAACATATTAACATGCTCAGATACTTGTGAAACAACATCAAAAATTCTAACATTCTTGTCACTGGAATCCCAGGAGAAAGAAATGGGCATGTAAAATATATTTTAGGAAATAATGATTAAAAACTTCTCAAATTTGGCAAAAGCCATGATTATAAGATTCAAGAGGTTCAGGTAACCCCAAACATAATAAACTCAAAGAAAACTATGCCTAGGTACATCATAACTGAAGTGCTAAAAACCAAAGATTTTTTTAATATTGAAATCAGGTTTTTTATATTAAACATTGTATATAGGGGAACAGAGATTCAAAGAACTATGGATTTTTCAAACAAAACAAAACAGAAAAACCATGGGGGTCAGAAAAACAGCAGAAAAGCAAATTTAAAGTGCTGAACAAGTAAAACTACCAAGACTTCTATATACAGTGAAATAATCTTCAGAAATAAAGACATTTTCAGATGAAGGAAAACCATGAGAATTTATTGCCAGCTGATCTTCTCTAAAGGAAATTCTTCTAAGTGAAGGGAAATGAGATCGCAGGAAAATTCAGATCTGTAAGAACGATAGAAGAGTGACAGAAATACTATGTATCTGGTAAATATTAAAAATTATATTCAAGTTCTATAAAATCTGTATGACTCTTCAAAACAAAACTCATGATATGGTATGTGGAATTTTCAGTGTCTGTATGTGTAATACATGTATCACTGATAAGTGGAGCAGGGTAAAAAGATCCATACAATTATAAGGTAACTATATTTTGCTTGATGTAATATTAATTCAAAGTAGACAATGCAGGGTACCTAGGTGGGTCAGCTGGTTAAGTGCCTACCTTCAGCTCAGGTCAGGTTCCTGGAGTTCCAGGATCAAGCCCCACATTGGGCACCCTGCTCAGCAGGTAATCTCCTTCTCCCACTGCCCCTCCCTCTGCTCATGCCCTCTCTGTGTGTCTCTCAAATAAATAAAAATAAATCTTTTAAAAGAAGTAGACAATGTGGGATGCCTGGGGGGCTCAGCTGGTTAAGTGTCTGCCTTCAGCTCAGGTCATGATTCTAGGATCCCTAGGGTCCTGGGATTGAGTCCTACATGGTCTCCTTCCTCAGCAGGGAGCCTGCTTTTCCCTCTGCCTGCCATTCCCCCTGCTTGTGCTCTCTCTAACAAATAAATAAATAAAAATTTGGGGGTGCCTGGGTGGCTCAGTTGTTAAGTGTCTGCCTTCTGCTCAGGTCATGATCCTGGTGTCCTGGGATCGAGCCCCGCATCGGGCTCCCTACTCTGCGGGAAAGCTGGTTCTCCCTCTCCCACTCCCCCTGCTGGTGTTCCCTCTTTCGCTGTATCTCTCTCTGTCAAATAAATAAATAAAATCTTTATAAATAAATAAATAAAGATTTTCTAAAGTAGACAATGCAATATTATGTGACCTGTTATCCATACTGCAAGCACCAACATACAAATATGACATATAGCAAAACACTAACAGATAAATACAAATGGACTACTGAAAACACTAATATTCCAAAAGAAAACAAGAATGGAAAACAAAGGAATAAGAGGACAATCAGAAAACAAATAATAAAATGGTAGAATATAATCCAGCCATAGCAATAATTACACTGAATGTAAGTTGTCAAAATATACCTAATAAAAGAGATTGTCACACTGGTTTAAAAGAACACTACATGTTGTCTACAAGAAACCCACTTTAAATATAAAGACATATAATTCAAATAAAGCTGAAGCAGCTATATTAAAAAAGGACAAAGCATACTTTGGAACAAGGAATATTACCAGGGATAAATAGGGACATTACATAGTGATAAAAGGATCAATCCACAAAAAAGTCATAATAATCCTGAATATGCATGCTGTTAGCAACAGAGTTTCAGGGTACATGAAGGAAAAAGTGATAAAACTGAAAAGGAGAAATAGGAAAATTGACAACTATAGTTAGGGAATTTAACACTCTTTTCTTGGCAATCAATAAAACAAGTAGACAGAAAATCGGTAAGGATATAGAACTGCACAACTCTATTAACCGACTCTACTTAACTGACACTTACAGAACACTCCACTCAGCAAGAGCAACATAGTCTTTACAAGTGCACAAGGAATAGTCATCAAGCTAGGCCATATTCTGGTTCATAAAAACAAACCTCAAAAAGCTTTTGAAATTGTGGTTAAAAAAAAAAAAACATTAGGAATAGGACCTAGAGAGTTCCACAGTCAGCTGATCATCCTGTGCTGGAAATAGCAGGTCAGTACGAATGAAGTTCTACAGTGAGGGGTAAGCAGTCAAAATGAAAGTGAAATAGGACATCACAGTTGAAGAAAGGGTGAGCACTCAGATTTGATTTCTTTTAAACTAAAATACTTTTTTTTCCTCATGTTCATATAAATGGATATCAAAGACATGAACAAGCATTCTTACATTTGAGGATTTTCCATTTTTAATGCTGTCTTTCTGCTTAATAGTAAATATTTGCTTGCCTAGATGACTCCCAAATTGTGGGGGAAGTCTCTACATGTTTTTTGTTTTTATTTAAATTCCAGTTAGTTAACATACATTATAATATTAGTTTCCGGTGTATAATAGAGTGATTCAACACTTACATACAACACCCATTGCTCCTTAGGACAAGTGCATCCTTAATATCCCGTCACCTATTTAACCAATTAAGACAAGTGCATCCTTAATATCCGTCACCTACTTAACCAATTCCCCACCCACCTCACCTCTGTAAGCATCAGGGGTTTTTTCTCTGTAGTTAAGAGTATGTTTCTTGGTTTGGCTCTCTCTTTTTTCCCCCTATGATTGTTTGTTTTGTTTCTTAAATTCCACAGATGAATGAAATTTTATGGTATTTGTCTTTCTTTGACTACTTAGCATAATACTCTCTAGTTCCATCAACATCATTGTAAATGAAAAGATTTCATTCTTTTCTGTGGCTGACTAAATAGTCCACTGCATATACATAACACACCTTCTTTATCCATAACTCTATGCCCATCAGTTTGATAATTTAGACAAAATGGACCAATTCCTAAAAACAAAAAACAAAAACAAACAAAAAACCCCAGAAACTATTAAAGCTCAATAAAGAATAGATAACCCAAATAGTCACATGTCTATTTTACATTTTTTTGTGGTATTGGGGGGCCTGGGTGGCTCAAACATAAGCATCTGCCTTTAGCTCATGTCATGATCCCAGGATCTTGGGACTGAGCCCCACATCAGGCCTGCCCCTCCCGACTTGTGCTCTCTCTATTTCTCTCTCATTCAAATAATTACATCTTTAAAAAATGTTGTTGTTGTTTAAAACCTTTTAACAAGAAGAACTCTAAGCCTAGATGGCTTCATTGTTGAATTCTAACAAACGCTTAAGGAAGAAATAATAACAATTTCACACAAATATCCAGGAAATAGAAGGGAAAACATCCCCACTCGTTTTATATGAGGCTAGTATTATCTTGATACCAGTGCCAAACAAAACATTACAAGAAAGGAAACTATAAACAATATCACCTATGAACACAGATGCAAAAACTTCAATAAAATATTCAAAAATTAATCAACATAATTCACCATATAAACAGAATGAAGAAGGAAAAGCAGATGATCCTCCATTGGTACAAAAAAAATCAATTGATAAATTTCAGCATCTATTCTTTTTTTTAAGATTTTATTTATTTATTTGACAGAGAGAGAGAGATTACAAGTAGGCAGAGAAGCAGGCAGAGAGAGAGGGGGAAGCAGGCTCCCCGCTGAGCAGAGAGCCCGATGCTGCGCTTGATTCCCGTACCCTGAGATCATGACCTGAGCTGAAGGCAGAGGCTTTAAACTGACGCCCAGGCGCCCCCAGCATCTATTCTTAATAAAAACATTAAGCAAACTAGTGTTAAAAAGGACACAGCAAGACCCCAATGGAATCATGTATGCTAAACCCCACCAAGACTTAATACCTTACCTAATTGCAGCTTCAGTTTCTCCCAAATATATGAACTTTGACCATCCAACCTGGAATTTCCTGGTCAGCACTAGGAGGTAATCCACTGATTGGATTCTCCTTAGGGAGGGTGACCTTGCCTAAGACAATGTATTCTTTGCTAATAATTTCTTTACTTTTATTCCCTCTCTGCCTTTAAAAAACTTTCCTTTTCTGAAACTTGATGGAGCTCCTTCATATTTGCTAGATATGATGCTGTCCAATTAATGAATTGTTGAATGGAGCCAATTTGATCTTTAAATTTACTCAGTTGAATTTGTTATTTACCAATAAGAAAAAAAAATCTTCAACCTGATAAAGAGCATCTATTAAGAATCTAGAGCTAACAAGATATTTTTTTAGAAGATTTATTTGTTTTGGAGAGAGAGAGAAAGAGAAAATGAGTGGGAGGGGCAAAGGGAGAAGGGGAGAGAATCTCAAGCAGACTCTGTGCTGAGTGTGGAGCCCGATGCTGGGCTTGATCTCACAACCCTGAGATCACAAAATGAGCCAAAACCAAGAGTTGGGCTCCTAACCTGAGCCACCCAGGTTCCCCAAGAGCTAACAAGATACTTAATGGTGAAAGATTTAATAAATCCCCCCCTTAGATCAAGAGAAAAACAAGGATGTACATTCTTATCACTGTGATTCAACAACTACAGCAGTGCTTTTTGGAAATTTGTGGCATTAAATGCTTACATTAGAAAACACAAAAGGTCTTAATTGAATAGTCTAAGCATCCAACTTAATAGAACTAGACCAAAAAATAGCAAATTATGCTCAAAGTAAACAAAATGAAATAAGAACAGAAATCAGTAACATTTTTAATTTTAGTTGACACACAATATTATGTTACTTTCAGGTGTGTAAAACATAGTGATTCCACAAGCCTATACATTATGCTATGTTCACCAAAAGGACAGCTACCATCTGTTACCCTACAACGCTATTATAATACCACTGACTATATTCCTTATGCTATACCTTTTAACCCCATGATTTATTCATGCCATAACTTGAAGCCTGTATCTCCCACTCCCCTGCAACCATTTTCCCATGTTCTGACCTCCTCTCCGCTGGCAATCATCAGCTTGCTTATTGTCTGTTTCTGCTTTTTGTTTCTTTGTTCATTTGTTTTGTTTTTCACATTCCACATATAAGTGAAATCATATAGCATTTGTCTTTCTCTGACTTATTTTACCTAGCATAATATCCTCTAGGTCCATTCATGTTGCTGTAAATGACAAGATCTCATTCATTTTTTCGGTTGTATAATATTCCATTGTATACATATATTACATCTTTTTTTCCACTTACTATTATATTTGAACCTTTAAGAAAGATATACCATCAGAGGTGCTGGGGTGGCTCAGTTGGCTGAGCTTCCAACTCTTGGTTTCAACTCAGGTTATGATTTCATGGGTCATGGAATTGAGCCCCATGTCAGGATCAGTGGTTGGTGGGGAATGTGCTTGAGATTCTTTCCCTCTGCCCCCTCTCCCTACTCACATACTCTCTTTCTCTCTAAAATAAAAATAAGCAAATCTTTTTTTTAAAAAGAAACATATACCTTCAGATATACAATTATTCTAGTGGGAAAAATCTATTCTAGTTTTGGGGAAGCATACGTGTCACAAACTATACTGCTTCTAGTCTCATGGCTTTACTACGAGTTTATCAAAATGTGGGGCTCTGTGGGGTGCCTGGGTGGCTCAGTCAGTTAAGTGTCTGCCTTTGGCTGAGGTCATGATCCCAAGGTCCTGGGATCAAGCCCCGTATCGTGCTCCCTGCTCCATTGGGGGGCCTGCTTCTTCCGTTCCCTCTGCCTGCTGCTCCCCCTGCTTGTTCTCTCTCTCCCTCTGTCAAATAAATAAATAAAACCTTTTTTAAAAAGTAGGCTCTGACCTGTGGTACCCTGAGCCTTGAGGTTTTGAATGTTCTGATTAGTGTAGAACAATTTCAAGTGGATACACTTAATTACCAGCTGTTTTCCTTCTGGAATGGGCTAAATGTTTTGAAGTTAAACAGTCCACTAAAAGAATATTCAATTTCTTAAGCTTTGTGATCTATTTGGTCTTTAGAAAATGTGGTAAAAAAGTAATTTTCTGTGCAATAAGGATGAACTTATCAGAACATACAAAATATTAATTATAACAAAAAGTAGTATACATAATGTATATGTCCAGTGTTTATTTTAATGACTACTTCATAAGCTAGTAACTACTCTTAACTATGGAGACTATTTCTGGATCAATATGACCCAAGCATAGCAGCAGTCAACTCCTTAACAGAACTCTTGGTATTTGACGTTGATTACAAATAAAAAAGGGTAAGTGAACAAATATATACACATATATGATTATGTTTTCAAGAAGCTACTCTTTGTGGAAGTGTACAGGAAAAGGGACTTTCAGTAAGCTGTCGATGGGAACTGGGAGGTTTATGGCTGTGGCTTTGGAAAGCACCCTGGTGAGTAGTAGGAAGGCATTTGTAAGAGTAGATTGTACAGCATCAAAGGATAACTATCTAAAAGACGTGAGCATTTCCTCAATTAACTTAAATTCTGAGACTTTCAGTAGTTGAGGAATAGAAATAAGGCCCATAGAAAAGAACCATCTTCACAATAGCTTAAAAAAGTGACTATGCCATTTGCTCATGATGCTAAACATTCCAAAAGCCATTGGTGGTGTGATATGGACAAGAAAAGTATTAATAAACCAACCACAATATACCATTAAAACTAAAAAAAAACACTTATTTTTTGAAGTTTTTATTTAAATTCCAGTTACTTAACATACAGTATAATATTAGTTTCAGGTGTACAAAACAGTGTTTCAATACTTACATACAACACTCAGTTCTCATCACAAGCACAGTACTTAATCCCCATCACCTATTTAACCCGCCCCCCCACCTGCCTCCCCTCTTGTAACCATCAGTTTTTTGTCTATAATTAAGAGTCTGTCTCTTGGTTTTCCTCTCTTTCATTCCCCCTATGTTCATTTGTTTTATTCTTAAATTCTACATTGAGTGAAATCATAAGGTATTTGTCATTCTCTGACTTATTTTGCTTAGCATAATACTTTCTAGCTCCACCCATGTCATTGCAAATGGTAAGATCTCTTTCTTTTTATGGCTGAGTAATATTCCATTATGTGTGTGTATGTGTGTCTGTGTATAAAAAAACTGCTAGAACTGATAAACAAATCCAGTAAAGCAGCAGTATACAAAATCAACATACAGAAATCTTTGCATTTCAATACACCAATAATGAAGCAGCAAAAAAGAGAAATCAAAGAATCAATGCCATTTACAATTGCACCAAAAACTGTAAGTACCTAGGAATAAACCTAATCAAAGAGGTAAAAGACCTATACTCTGAAAATTATAGAACACCGATGAAAGAAGTTGAAGATGACACAAAGAAATGGAAAAACATTCTGTGCTTATTGACTAGAAGAACAAATACTGTTAAAATGTCTATATTACCCAAAGCAGTCTACACATTTAACGCAATTCCTATCAAAACACCAACAGGATTTTTCACAGAGCTAGAACAATCCTAAAATTTGTACGGAATTTTTTTTTTTCATTTAATACTGAGAACACATAAAACGAGGCAACATTTGTTCTTTCTTCTTGTCTTCCATTGTGGGGTCTGTTGGTGGTTTCTCCATTGTTGCACACTTGCTCTCTGAGCCAGAATTACTGTCACTGGTCCTTTCCTCAGCCATACTGTCCACCCCCTCCTGCCTGCTCTACTTGTCCTCAGAAGTAGACGTGCCTTCTTCATCATTCTGTCAGCTTTCTGTAGCTTCTTCAAAGTGTGTCTCCTCTGTCTCCAATGGGATGCTCTTGTTGTCTTTCTTCTCCTTGGCCTTACTAGAAGTTTGCTTCTCCTCAAGAACCATGCTGCTCTGATTGCATTCAGCTTGCTCTGCTGTCTATTTCTCCCTTTCCTCCTGTTTTTTGTGAGCTTGTTCCTCTGCCTGTGCAATTTCAGAGGCAATTTTTTTTCCATATACACTTCTACTTTCAACCCACACAATGTTTTAAGTTCATTGTTATTAATCTGTGCTTTTCACGAATTTCCTCTTCTTTTCCTGCTGTTGTTCCTCTATTTGAAGAAGTTCTGCTTCTAGTTTTTATTGATGAACCATTGAGGACTGCACCTATCCTTTGAGGACCTGCATTTTAGCTGTTGTGACAAGTGACTGAACATCTGGCACCACACTCTAAGGATTTCAATGATGAGGTGGTGGCTTCTCTGGAAATGGGTGCTGGCTATATACTTCACTGAAAAGCTATCATTGTAATCATCTGGATCTTCATCAGGCTGAATACTCATGTAAGTTTGTCTTTTCTCCATGCAAATCTGTCTCTGTAGACTTTCTTCCTCTAGAACAGCTTCTGCATGACTTTTTGCATTTATGTAAGCAAGGTCTGTGGGGGAATAATGATAGGCCTTCATAGATTAATTGTACTCTATCTTTTCTGCTTCATATTTATTTAAATATTCTTGTTTTTCTTCATCAGTGAGATCTTGCCCCATGCTACCAATAATCTTGCTAATCTCCCAGAAGTTTAGATCAGGATTGGAAGCTTTTACTTGGTCCCAGACCTCTCTGCTGTACCTCATGTAGGGCATCGATTGCTTATCTGGTGGCTTTCAGGGTTTTGGAATCATAATAACAGAGGATGCCATGACCTGGCCTGGGTTACCTCCCAACTTGTAGTTGTAAGCGAGATGACTGTATGGATTGTATCCCACAAACTCTGGTGTGCTGAACATTTGTGTTGTAGGAGCTGGGTTGGGAGGTGGGGCATAAGATGGTCTTTTTGACATTTTGGAAGATTAAGTTCTCAGTTCCTTAAGAATGAATCTGAGACACCTGGGGCAGAAAAAGTGTCCACAGCTCTGGACTTATTTCCCCAACATCTTTATCCATTCATCTATCCAAGGACACTTGAATTGCTTTCATATCCTATTATAAATAATGCTGCAATAAATATAGAGGTATCTTTTTTATTTAGTATTTTCATTTTCTTTGGGCAAATACCTAGTAATCGAATTACTGGATTATATGGTAATTTTATTAATATTTTGAAGGAATTCCATACTGTTTTTCACAGTGGCTGTACCAATTTGCATTTCTACCATCAGTGCATGAGGGTTGCTTTTTCTCCACATCCTTGCCAAAACTTGTTATTTCTTGTTATTTGATACTGGCCATTTTGACAGCTGTGAGGTGATATCTTGTGATTTTGATTTGTATTTCCCTGATGATTAGTGATATAACACATCTTTTCTTGTGCCCATTTGCCATCTCCATGACTTCTTTAGAAAAATGTCTATTCAGGTCCTCTGCCCATTTTTTAATTGGATAATTTGGGGGGGATATTTTTGGTCTTGAGTTATATAAGTTCTTTATATACTTTGGATATTAATGTCTTATCAGATATATACTTTGCAGATATCTTTTTCCATCAATAGATTTCCTTTTCATTTTGTTGATGGTTTCCTTTGCTGTGCAAAACCTTATTTTGGTGTAGTCCCAATAGTTTATTTTTGTTTTGGTTTCCCCTGCTTGAGAATACACGTCCAGAAAAAATGTTGCTAGGGCTGATGACAAAGAAGTTATTGCCTGTTTTCTCCTAGGAGTTTTATGGTTTCAGGTCTCACATTTAGGTCCTTAATCCATTGTGAGTTTCATTTTTTTGCATGTAGCTGTCCGGTTTTCCCAGCACCATTTATTGAAGAGACTGTCTTTTTCCCATTGGATATTCTTGCCTCTTTTGTTGTATAGTAATAAACCATATAAACATGGGTTTACTTCTGGGCTCTCAATTCTGTTCCACTGAGAAATCAGTGATTTAAAAAAATTATTGAGAGAGAGAGAGAACAAGTGGGAGGGGCAAAGGGAGAGGGAGGGAAATTTCAAGCAGAACTCTGTACTGAACATGGAACAGGGCTCAATATCATGACCCTAAGATCACAACCTGACCTGAAACTGAGTTGGATGCTTAACGGCCTATGCCACCCAGGTACCTCAATGATTTTTTTATTTTTATTTTTTAAAGATTTTATTTATTTATTTGACAGAGAGAGAGAGATTACAAGTAGGCAGAGAGGCAGACAGACAGAGGAGGAAGCAGGCTCCCCGTCAAGCAGGGAGCCCAATACAGGACTCGATCCCAGGACCCTGAGATCATGACCTGAGCCGAAGGCAGAGGCTTTAACCCACTGAGCCACCCAGGCACACCTCAGTGATTTTTTTAATTGAGAAAAGTTGATGAAATAAAAAATTGGCTCTTCAAAAGGATGAATATAATTGATAAACCTCTGGCTATACAAACCAAGAAAAAAAAAAGGAAGAAATTGCCAATATGAAAAACGAAAGTGGGGCTAACACAACAACCCGCAGACATTAAAAAGACAGAAAGGAGATACTATGAACATCTCTATGCTCATAAATTTCACATGGAGTTGGATTAGACCAATTCTCTGAAAGATTCAAAATAACAAAAGTCATTCGAGAAGAAATAGGTAACTTGAACAGTTCTAGATCTACTAAATAAATTTAATTTATAGTTATAAACCTTCCAATAAAGAAAACAGCAGGTTGGCATGGTTTTACTGGAGAATTATACTAAATATTTAAAGAAGAATTAAAATATAATAAACTCAAACAATTTGAATGAACAATTTGATGAAGTTTGACATATATGACTATCTTCCCAGAATAAAAGCAGGAAATTTATATCTGGGAATTAATACATGCTCAGTAGCACTACCTTACATAAAGCAATAAAGTGGGTAGTTTAAGTGTCATAAATATTTTTCATTATGGTCCACTGATCAAAAGTCACAAAACAGAGACCCTTTCTTTTATTAAAGCACTCACAACACTAGGCAACTGAATTTACCTTTTCAACATTACACACACACATTTTGAGCATCTATCAAGTACATAAGACTTAACTAAAGTTCTTGCCTCCAAATAACTAACAGTATAGTTATGAAAGTAAAACTTGCAGTGCCAAATGAGGCCCAAGAGAGGTATGGTTTAAGGATTTGAAGACTGGATAGGATTTAAAAAGCAAGAAGATAATGCTAACTACTTCCATTGACAGCCATTTCATAGCAGTAAGACAATAAGCTTGCTATCCCACAAACCTCAAGAGCTCATTTTAACAGTCTTCTCTTGGGAAATGACACTGCCTCTATATGGAATGCCCTCCATCCTCTTTTTCACCAAATCATACCCCTTCAAGCTTTGAAAATGTTCAAGACTCTTCTCCTTCAGGACTGATTCACTAGTAATTCATTTGCTCACTGAGAAATATTTATCAAGCACCTAATACATCCAGGTACTGTGGATACTGTAGCAAACAACAAAATCCCCTCTCTCAAAGAACTATGTCATTTTAATGGGAGAACATGAAATAAACAAATAAATGAAAAAAAATGTAAAGTTGTGGATAAATGATATGAAGAAAAATAAAGCAAGCAAGGGCATTAAACAAGGATGGTGTGCAGGAGATTTTTGTGTGCTATTAAAGGTGACCTGCAAGGATATTTGTGATTTGAGAAACGGCCCAAAAGAACTGAGGAAGAAAACCATATATATGGTGCCTATCTGTGGAGGTGGAGAAAGATATTCCAGACAAAGGGATCAGAAAGTAGAGAGAGCCCCAAGGCATACTTGGGCATGTTTGGTACCAAGAGAAAGGGGTGGTGTGGTAGAAAATGTGATAAAAAAGATAGCTTTATATAAGCCATATTAAGGAATGTTTAGATAAGGAGCCAATGGGAGCAGAAAAAGCAACATGATTTGATATGTTTTTAAAGGACCATATGGCTGTTGTGTAGAGATTAGAATAAAATAGGGTGGAAGGATGGAAACAGAAAGATCAGTTATGGGGTACCTGGGTGGCTCAGTCATTGGGCATCTACCTTCGGCTTGGGTCATGATCCCAGGGTCCTGGGATGGAGCCCCACATTGGGCTCCCTGCTCGGTGGGAAGCCTGCTTCTCCCTCTCCCACTCCCCCTGCCTATGTTCCCTCTTTCCCTGTCAAATAATAGATAAAATCTTTAAAAAAAAAGATCAATTATAAGGATACTGAAATAATCTATTTCAGAGATAACAATGGTTTATATCAGGATGGTGGCACTGGAGAGGATGAGGAGCAGTGTGGATATATTTAAAATTCTGAGCTGATGGAATTGGTAAGAGATTCGCGGTGGTAAGAGACTGGGTGGGAGAGAAAAAGGAGAATGAGGGTATAAATGCTGAAGGAATGTCCTTTTGTAGGCAAGAGACGATGATGGTGTCTAGTGCATAAGTGTGTATGGGTTGACTTTAGATAAAAGCATGTAAGTTTATAGTAATAGGAGAGAAGATAAAATAGGCACAGATGGAGGTAGGTGAATAGGTGTGGGAGTAGGAATTTTGGAGGTTATTTTATCTTTTCTCAGTGAAAGGAGAAATGTGGAACCAAGAGTAAAGAGGAAAGATGTGATGAAGATTTAATGACAGAAAAGAGGCCAGGAAATAGTCATCCAAGGAGATATCCTGACCAAATTAACCCAGATCCAGTTACTCATTTACCAAATCCTAACACCTCCAGATCAATTCCCAACCAGCTGGATTCATTTTTACTTGGTAGATGTTCAACTACGCTCTCTATTTGCTCTGATTCCATCAATAAATCATCATCCAAAGGGGGTACTCTATGGTTTACTAGAAAGAGAATAATAGGGACAAACTATCCACTCCATTGTGAAGAGAAACCTCTATACAAAGAGGTATGGCTCTATCACACCTCTTAAATCTGGGCTCTTCTCTCCATTTCCACTGCCATTGCCCTAGTGCAGGCCTTGATCATTTCTCACTTGGGCTTTTGCACCAGCCTCCTAACTCAATTCTTGACCTTTCCCCTTACTTCCCTCCAGTCCATCATCCACACCACTAGTGATATGTAAATTTATTCAACTCCCCTGCTTAAAACCCTTCATTATTATCCCTCTCCTTTTTCTCTTTAAGGACTTGCAAAATTTCCCAGCTGAATTTATCACTGGTTCTCCTTCTCTTGCCTCACATCCTATACTCTAGCCACGCCAAATTACATTTGATCCCTGAATACATCAAATCCTTCAATTCCCCTGTGCCCCTGTATATCTTGTTTCCTCTACCTGAAACCACATCTGCCCTTTCTCAACAAGGTATTTTTACTAATCATTAGAGACATAACTCAAATGTCAACTTCTCGGTGGCACCACATATAGAGATGACCTCTTTTCTGTGCTTACGTGTTTCCCCCACAGCACTCATCTCACTCTATCAAAAGTATTTATGTATCTAACTTCCCCACTAGATATATTATTTATCTTTTATCACAAGCACTTAGCACATTTCCTGGCACATAGTATATCAACAAATGTTTATTAAATGAATTGACTGTAGAATTGAGATTAGAAATATCAATAAAACAAAAATATAAGTTGACAGATGAAATACAAATAAACATTCTTTAACACACCCAAACAAGATATACTTCTATAACATGTTTTAGGAATAGGGAAAAAAACAGAAAATCTCAACAATCTTAAAGAAGCAGATTTAACTTTTGACAAAGATGATAAAACGAGACCTGACAGAATAATGCTTATAGCACAGCAAACACTCCTCTTTTGACACCAAGTATGCACAACAACAGATGGAATAAGTTTTTATTCTGAAGTGTTTTTAAGGCACATACTGACTCTAGAAAACAAGTTATCTGTAGCCATTTGCTCAGAATAGTAGAAATTTCCCAAGGTTTTATATATTATGCACACTAAAGAACAAATGCTATCACATGTGTGGCCCTGCAGTTTACAAAGCACTTTCACATGTATTGCCTTATTTAATTCTCACAACAATCCTGTCAGGTAGGTTTTATTGTTCTGCTTTTACAGATGAAGAAACTGTGGTTCAGAGGATCACTAATCCAACATCACATAGTAAAAGAGTCAGAGGTAGAGCTAGGATTCTAAACCACATCTGTCTGACTGTAAATCTATTATTCACTATACAGGCTGAGTTGATGTTTTCATGGCTTCCCAACAAGTACACCAAAGTGAAGCCAATGAATTGCTGATGTGGGTTTTTTGGTACTTTTTTTTCTCTTGATTCTTCAGTCTGAATATTTTTTTACTGACCTAGAAAACCTCAGAATGTGACCTTATTTGGAGAAAGAATCTTCACAAAAGTAATTACATTAAAGTGAGGTCACTAGGGTGGGCCCCAATCCAATATGACTGGTATTCTTATAAAAAGGAGTAAATCTGGACAAAGAGATATACATAGAAGGGAGATAATATGAAGAGACAGGAAAAAGAAGACCATGTATAAGCCATGAGAGACACCTGGAATAGATCCTTCACTGATGGTCCCTAGAAGGAGTCAACCTTGCCAATACCTCGGTTTCTGACTTCTAGCATCCAAAAACTAGGAGACAATAAACTTCTGTTGTTTAAGTCACCCAGTCTGTAGTACTTTGTTATGGCAGTCCTAGCAAACGCATACTGGTAAGCCTAGTAATTTTTGATTAAATGCCAGACATTGCTTATTAAAAGTTGGAGGAGCTCTGGATGATATTATCTTCCTTCAGAGAAGATTTACTTTTGTTCCTGCCAGGTGATGAAGGACAGATCACCTTAATCCTACCTGAGATTGAGCTGTTTCAAAGCTGTGTTTTTACTCTTTGTGAGGAATGGCATTTTTATAGTTTATCCTTTCTCTTGGAGTTTAGCCCTTTGGAGATCCCAAATGAAAACCTGAGGTAATTACCAGTGTCCCTCCTCTTTGGCAGGCTCTAAACTCCAATTTTTGACTCTCCAGCATTGTGAAACTTGCTGAAAGCTCTGCTTAGCTACTCAGATTTGTATCTGCCACTTTCTGCTTAATTTCTCAAATTTGTTGTTCTGTAACACTTAGAAATCAACAAATGACACAAAGGAAAGGTAGTGTAAAATACTGGACTAAATTTATTGTAATTTCTTTCCTTGGCATCTTAGACCCTCAAGTCTTATCATGATAGCTTATCATGATAGCCCTGAATTCCAATTTTTGTCTCTATAGCTCTATGAGATGCTAAAACCTCTGCTCAGGCTTTTTGTCTCTTAATTACTACTTTCAGATTGCCTTCCCAATCCCTCTACCTATACCACTTATATTAGCAAATGCCTTGAAAGGAAATATCACTCAGAATGTTGTGCTAACTTCAATATATCTCTCCTCTCTGGGATTTAGACCTCTAGTTGCTTTGGTAGCTTTCTGATGCTTTCAAACAAGTATTTTATAATTTTATCCAACTTTCCTAGTTCATCCTGAGGAATATTTGGTCTGACATAATTTAGTGTCTCAAAACCAGAAGCACAAGTCCCCATATCCATGGTTTCTAATTCCATTGATATGCCTGTCCTTGGTTCATCCATCCATTCATTCCATCATGTATTAAGCACATGGTAGGTATCAATAACTCTGCAAGACTCTGGGAAAACAAAAAGTCCTGTCTTTAGGAAACTCACAGTAAAATCAGTGGGGGTGAGACTACAAACAAATAGTGAAAATACAATGCTAAAGTGTTTAAAACTAGAGGTGTATAGAACATACTAGAGGTGTAAAGAAGAAATGAAAGTAATTCCCTTCTTCTGGTGCAGGAATCAAAAAGTTATCACTGAACAAAAGATACCTAAAGTGGGTAAAAAATATGCCAGGTGACAGCGCCTGGGTGGCTCAGTCAGTTAAACCGCTGCCTTTGGCTCAGGTCATGATCCCAGGGTCCTGGGATGGAGCCCCACATTGGGCTCCCTGCTCAGTGGAGAGCCTGCTTCTCCCTCTCCCCCTGCCTGCTGCTCTGCCTACTTGTGCTCTCTATCTCTCTGTCAAATAAATAAATAAAATCTTAAAAAAAAGAATATACCAGGTGAAAAAGGAGTGGGAACGAGAGAAGAAAGGCACTGCAAGAGAAGATAACATTATATGAGTAAAGGTATGGCAGTAAGCATGAGAAATTACAGTTAGTTTGGTACTATTGGAACTAGAAGAGTGATAGGGTGTGGTAGAACATAAAGGAGGATCTTCAGGCAGAATTCAGAATGTGGAGGATGTTGTCTCTGCCCTGAAAGTTATTATTTAGATAGTTTATGGATAATAACATTCTCAGAAGTAGAAATCTACCACATGTTCCGTCAGATTCATGGAGAATTCAACAACAGAAACTTAAGACTTCTCCAGTCAATGGCTTATAAATTCAAAGGCAGTATTACCATGCTTAAGCAATGTAGTAGGATTACTAAGCAATGAAGTCAAGTCTTTGAGTCACCTGACTAGTTTATAAAGGAAAAAAATCTAAATCACTGTAGCAATACTATGTGGCCAAGAATTGAAATGATTCGNCTTTCTCCACATCCTCTCCAACACTTGTTGTTTCCTGTTCTGTTGATTTTGGCCATTCTAATTGGTGTAAGGTGGTATCTCAGTGTGGTTTTGATTTGAGTTTCCCTGGTAGCTAGTGATGATGAACATTTTTTTTTTTAAAGATTTTATTTATTTATTTGACACAGAGAGAGAGATTACAAGTAGGCAGAGAGGCAGGCAGAGAGACAGGGAGAGGAGGAAGCAGGCTCCCCGCTGAGCAGAGAGCCCGATGCGGGCCTCGATCCCAGGACGCTGAGATCATGACCTGAGCTGAAAGCAGAGGCTTTAACCCACTGAGCCACCCAGGCGCCCGAAATGATTCGAGTTTTATTTCATAAGCATATGAGCTCAGTTACCCATTAGAAAGTTCAACAAGAGTTCTAATTTTTCAGAGGCTATTTGTCAACATTTGCCCTTAATGCCATTGCCATCAAACAGCAATCTATTAAATTACTGGCTGAATACCCAGGAAGGCTGATAGGAGTTTTGCTTGGATTTAAAAATCTAAGATGCCAGACAACACAGATAACTATCCCACAAAGATACTAAGACAGCAGTATAAAAACACTGAACATCTACATAAATTGACAAGAAGAAGTGTTTACATGATCTATGCCTCAGGGCACTGTCACTTATGTGACACTCAGGTCAACAGAGTTTAATGAAGAAGATGTGATTTCTAGCTCTTGCAAGCTGACAGCAGAGAAAGGGTTTGGCAGACGAAGGAGAGGGCATATTTCCAGAAACATGATACAACGTGGAAACAGTCTAAGCAAAAGGATCCTGCACAAAGAAGAAGCCAGATTATGTTTCTCTAAGAAACACCCATTGGGCTAAAGGAAGAGATAAAGAAAGAGAAGTGGGCCATGAAAGCACAGAGAGGACTCACTCTCATTTTAGGCCCAAGGGCGCAATCTATATTTTTGCTGGCAAATTATAATTCTGTAACTTAACATAAAGCATACCCAACAACTACTAATCAATCCTTTACCCCCACCCCCGAAAAGCCTCAACAACACTCTACAAGCATTTAAAGAAATCACATCCAGCAATTAATTCACCAATGAAGCATCATTGAGAAAGGATAGCACCTAGCCACTGCATACCACCATTTCATGATAGGAAGAAGGAAAATACTAGATCTTGTGCCATTTCAATTAGATTTCTGATATCAGAATCTATTACCCAAGTTAGAATTTGGCCATAATACCAGTGCTGGCCCTCAAAAACAATCTAAAACAAGAGCAAGACCATAGTTCCAAACATCACCAAAAGACTAACAGCAATTTGGGTTCTTATTCTTGCCTGGGGAGGAAGTGGGGAGCTAAAAATATAGGGGGAAGAAAGCAGGAAAGGTTGAATCCCTGAAGAAAACTCACATCCTTAAGATTACATAATACTGCTCCGAAGTAACTGAACTGCAGCAGAAAAATTTCAAACACATTCCAACATGCCTCTAATTAAGATAGTTTTGGGAGGTTCCAGAATTATAGCTATCAAATGTGAAACCTAAAGAATTTACCAAGATTAAAAAGATTACCAACTTTAACACAGGAAAAAATGCATGGGAAAAAACAGGTTAGTTGGAATACACTCATAATGTTAATTTGATGACCTTTATACAACTACTACATCATTTTAGATACAATTGTTAGTGATAAACACCTGAATTATAATAGGGTAGACACTGTACAAAATATAAAATTAGATATGATTCTTGTTCGGAGAGTTCAAATTAAGTGATAAACTTCATATTTAACCAGAGAAGTATGCAAATATACTATAACCATAAACTTATTTTAAAATACAGCAAGAAATACAGATAGGACATATGATAATGTGAAATGTCTAACAAGCAAGAATTTTTGTAGCATGTAGAAGCAAGCTGGGTACTCACATGAGGTATGTATTTTGAAATGTTTATGGATGGTTAACCAGAAAGGCTAATTTAACACCTACACATCAATTGCATGGAGACAGAGCTGTGAAATATTTGCATTTACTACTCAGTAAGAGGGCCATCACAGCACTGGCATAAGAATGCCAGTTGTAATTAAATTAGATGAAATTTCACAATTTAAAGGATATGCAACCTCCTTCCCGGAGAACTGAACTTTATACATAGCCTGACTGGAAAGCTCTCAAAAATGAAATTCTGACTATAAAACTGCAAAGAAGGAGAAAACAGTATCAAATGAGATAGCTGTCAGAAGTTTTTTATAATCTTGGATTTTAAAAGTGTGTAACAGTAGCAATAACATTTATTGAGTATTCACCCTGTGTCAGGAACTATATACTACATATTTAATGTGTATTATCTCATTTAACCTTCAGTTGTTCCTATTAGTAGTAGTTATTACTTTATAGATGAGGAAATGAAAGCTCAGAGGTTAAATAACCAATCTCAAATCACACATCTAGAAAAAAAAGAGGTAAGATTCAAACATAAATCTCGAGTTGACAAAACACTAAAAAAGCTAAAGTTCAGAATACCCTGAGTCTTAGAGATATATTCTGAGCATATGAAAAGGGAATTTCAAATTGCCATCAGAAGTAAAAAGAAATCTAATGTTAAGTGACACAGAGAAAGAAAAAAATTCCTACTTATCTCCATGTATCCTTTAAGAAAATTTGAAGACCAAGAAAAGGTACAACAACTATTAGTATAAAAAAATGAAAACGGAGACACAAGAAGAGATTAAGATGCAGTTGTCCTAGAATAATAACATTCCAGGATACCAGAAAGACCTTGGGCTAAGATTTTCAAACTGCTGTCTAGACAGAATTGTGCATAATGAGAGAGGGACAGAATTCTGGAGAAAGGCAAATGTAGTCTTGATTTTCAAAAAAAAAAAAAAAGTCATGTTTGCAAGCTGGTGAATTTAATCTCAATTCTAAGCAAGTTGAATGGAACACATTATTACAGAGAAAGATTTCTGGTATGAGTAGAATGGTGTTTTTTCCTACTTCTGCTAGGTAAACACAAGTATAAAACCTGGAAATGGTACAAAAGACAACCAAAGGAGAATTCTGAAGGGTGGTAAGAAGAAACTGAATGGTTTGGGGACACGAGAACTAGAGAACAGTACACCAGGATGTTTTGCATACCTGCACCCAACAGAGAAAGGCCATTAGACCCAGTGTTTCCATATCCATCACCCTAGTAAGAGATCAGCCCAGGAAGACTCATTCCTCCCCAGAATCAAACAGGAGTAAGCCTGAAAACATCACCACTATACAGAATCGACTGGCAGTGAAAGAGATTCTGGACCCAATTCCAACATGTGGGAAGGGAGGTTGTTTTTATACCAACAATTCTCCAACACCAGAAGGGTGTCTAAGAATTCAACTTAATTCTGATACTATCTACCCAGAGATAGCATTAGATCCCACAGGTTAAGGGTTTGGTCTCACAAGACTGACCCTTCCCTCATTTCAGATGCCAATCGAAAGTTCAGGTTGTCACTTGTGCTTCTGACCAACTGGCTATAGGTCACAAGTTCTAATGACCCTCTCTCCTTGGGTTCGATTAATTTGCTAGAGCAGTTTGCAGAACTCAGAAGTATTTTACTTACTAAATTAATGTTCTATTATAAAAGGATATAACCCAGGAATAGCCAGATGGAAGAGATGTGTAGGGCAAGGTATGGGAAAAGGGTACAGAGCTTCCATGTCCTCTCTGAGCATGTTATTCTCCCCACATCTCTATGTGTGCACCAACCTAAAAACTCTATGAACCCTTTCATTTTGGGTTTCTTTTTTTTTTTAGTTTTTTTAAAATTTGTTTATTTGAGAGAGAGAGAGGGCATGGGGGGCAGGGAAAGACAGAGGGAGAAGGAGAAGCAGACTCCCCACTGAGTGGGGAGCCCAACACAGGGCCAATCGAAGGACCCTAGGGATCATGGCTTGAGCCCAAGGCAGATGCTTAACAACTGAGCCACCCAGGCACCCTCCTTTTCGGTTTTTATGGAAGTTTCTTTACATGATTGATTGATTAAATCACTGTCCCTAAGTAACTGACTCAACCCTCCAGCCCTTCTTCCCTCCCTGGAAATCAAGGGGTAGAACTGAAAGTTCCAACCCTCTAATCATGGTTGTTTCCCCTGGCAACCAATTCCCACCCTTAGGTGCTTTCCAAAAGTTACCTCATTAACTTTAACCCAGTTGTGGTGGAAAGGGCCTTGTTATAAATAATAAGATACCCATTTCATCTTTATGGCTCTGAAGAAACTTCAGGAACTGAAGACACGAAACTATATATCATGACAAAAGATACTCCCAATGACTGCTTTTGTCACTCAGGAAATTCCAAGGGTTTGGAGAGCTGTGAGCCAGGAACCATATAAGAGAAATATATTTTAATCATCTGGGTGACCAAATATGTATTTCTTATAAATCACAGTATTACAGGATCCTCATCTGGATATAAGAAATAAGTACCCAGGAGAGGTACTCTCTGCACCAAGCCTGAGAATCTCCTTGCCTACAGAGAAATCCTGAGGATGGCAGGCAGCGCATACAAGAAAGACCCAGCTATAGCAGGGAGGGAAGACAAAACCAGACATAGGACTCAGGTCACAAGAAATATCCTAGTTCCAGGAAGCTTCTCCGTCTCACAGACCTTACTCCCATCCCCTTCTCAGAGACATTGGACCAGTGTGAGGGTAGGGGACATTGGTAGAGGAACCCACTGTGCCCATTCTTCACTCAGAGACATCCAGTGGTAGGCCTGGGGAAATCCCTTCTTTCCCATCAGGCATCATCAGCAGGGACCAGTGGGAGCCCAGCAGCACCAGATAAACCAAACAAACCAAAATTATACCACAAAGTCTATGAAAATCAAGCTACCATTGGAACCCACAAAAATAGGTCAAGATTGTCATGCTAAACCTAAGTTATGTGGCTATCTGCTAAAATAAAAGAATTAAATAGGACCCAGAGCCTCCTAATATGATAGATACACATTTACGTATGATACAGTAAAAAATCACTCATCCTACCAAGAAACAAGAAAATAACAACTTGAAGGAGAAAAGACAACCAAATGAGGCCAACACTGGGCTGAATCAGATGTTGGAATTATTTGACAAGATTTTTAAAGCAGCCATCAAAAAATGCTTCAAAAATTGTTTACAAATTTTGGGCGCCTGGGTGGCTCAGTGGGTTAAAGCCTCTGCCTTCGGCTCAGGTCATGATCTCAGGGTCCTGGGATCGAGGCCCGCATTGGGCTCCTTACTCGGCAGGGAGCCTGCTTCCTCCTCTCTCTCTGCCTGTCTCTCTGCCTGCTTGTGATCTGATCTCTCTCTCTGTGTCAAATAAATAAATAAAATCTTTAAAAAATTGTTTACAAATTTTATTGAAACAAATGAAAAAATAGAAAACCTGAACATAGAAATTATGAGAAAAGAACCAAATGGAAACTATAGGACTGAAAAATATAATGAGAGGAAAAACAAGATTGCTGGAGGGCTCGACAGAATGATGGAGATGATAACAGATAAAATTAAGTGAACCTGAAGGCAGAAAAGTAGAATTCAACCAATCTGAACAACAAAGAAAACGTAGACTGGAAAAACATGAACAGGACCTCAGGTACCTGTGGAAAAATAACAAAGACCCCAAATTTGTATCATTGGAGACAGAAAGACAGGTGAAAGGATGTGGGGCTGAAAGAATACGTGAAGAAATAATGGTTGAAACTTCCAAAATTTGGTAAAAGACACACATCCAGGAAACTGAGTGAACTCTACATAGGATAAACTCAGTAAAAAGAAATCCATGCCAGGATACACTATAATTAAAACTTCGAAAACTAAAGGCCAAAAAAAAAATCTTGAAAGCAGAAAGAAAGAAATGACATATTACTTATAGGGAAACATCAATCCAAAGACCAAGGGTTTCTATTCTGAAACCACAGAAACCAGTAGAAAATATCACAATATTTTTCAAGTTCTGAAAGAAAAAAAACTGTCATCCATGAATTCTATAACTGGTGAAATTATCCTTCTGGAGTGAAAGGGAAAAAAACATTTTTGGATGAAGAAAAACTAAAAGAATTTATTGCTAGCAGACCCACCCTAAAAGATTGCCCAAAAGAAGTTCTTTTTTTCCAAATCAAGTTCTTCTTTCCTTCACAAAGAAAATGATAAAAGAAGGAACCCTGGAACATTTCCTGGAAGGAAAAAGGAACAAATGGAAAGAGCAGAAATATAGGTAACACAGTAGACTATTCTTGTTCTCATGAGTTGCATAAATCTTTTCTGGTAACTGAAACAAAAATTATAGCACCATCTGACACTAGACAATGATATTTAACTATGGGGAAGGTAAAGAGACATAAATGTAAATAAGGTTTCTAAACTTCACTTGAAGTGGTAAAATGCTACCAGTAGACTGTTAATCACATATGGATATTGTAATACCCAAAGCAACCACTACAAAAATTATATAAAGAAATGCACTCAAAGACATTATAAATAGAGGTGCCTGTGTGGCTCAGTCAGTTAAGCATCTACCTTCGGCTCAGATCATGATCCCAGGTCCTGGGATAGGGCTCCCTGCTCAGTGGGGAGCCTGCTTCTCCCTCTCCACCTTCCCCTGCCTATGCTCACTCATTTGCTCTCTCTCTCTCAAATAAATAAAATCTTAAAAAAAGACACTATAAATAGATCAAGCTAAAAGTGTTCAAGTAATCCATAAGAAGACAAGGAAAACAGAAGAATGAGAATCAGAGAAAATAGACAAAATAGATAATAAAATGACTGACTTTCTCTACTGACTTAGTTCATTTACATTATAGTCTCTAGCTCCATCCATGTGGCATGCACTTTTAATGATGAGCACCAGGTGATGTATGGAATTGCTGAATCACTATACTGTACAACTGAACTAATATAACATTGTTAAAATTAAAAACTTGAAAAATTAAAAATGGCAGACTTAGGCACCATTAATATATATGTGTGTGTCTGTGTATATATATATTATAGAGGCAAATGATCTAAATATACTAAACAAAAAACAAAAAAAAATACTAATCAAAAAATGACCCAACAATAACATTCTTTAAAAGAAACTCACTTCAGGTTCAATAACATAAATTGAAAGTAAAATGGTTGAAAAAGATATACCACACAAATATTACTTTATTTTTTAAAAAAGCAAGAATGAATATATCAATATCAGATAAAGCAGATTTCAGAGCAAACAAAATTACTATAAACAAAAAGGGATACTACATAATAATAAAGGACCAATCCACCAGGAAGATGTAGCGATTCTAAATGTGTGTATGACAAATAACAGAACTTCAAAATACATGAAAAAAACTGAAAGAAGAAATTGAAATATCCAGGATTATAGTTTAGAACTTACATACCCTGCCTTCAGCCAGTGATAGAACTACAAAAGAGAAAATTAACAAGGATATAGAAGACTGGAAAAATACAACCAACATGATCTAATTCCTGTATATAGAACTCTTCACTTAAAAGCAGAATACACCCATTTTTCAAATGCTCATGAAACAGACCATATCCTGACCCATAAAACAAACTTCTACAAATGTAAAGGAATTAAAATCATACAGTATATTATCTAATAATGGAATGAAACTATAAATCAATAATAGACAATGGGAAATTCTGATTTTGATTTCCTTTGCTATTTCTTCTTGCATTATATAGAGGCATGTTTTATAATTTCCAGGTTTTTTCAACAGAAAAATTCAATTTGTAATTTAAAAGTTTCTAACAAAGAAAGCTCTGGATTCACTTCAGAATTCTGCCAAACATTTAAAGAATTTCAATTAAAAGTAAAAGAGCAGATAACACTACCCAACTCATTTCATGAGGCCAATATTATACTGATATGATAATCAGACAAAAGACAATACAAAAAAAGAATTTGCCAATATTATGAACTTAGATGTAAAATTCATCAAAATATCAACAAATTGAATCCAATAATATATAAAAGAATTATATACTATGATCGAGTGGGGTGTATTCCAACTATCCAAGGCTGATCTAATGTTCAAAAATCAATCAATATAACCAACCATAATCAACATACTAAAGAAGAAAATCATATAATATCAACTGATGCAGAAAAGGTACCTCATAAAATTCAACACTCATTCATGGAAAAAGAAAACCCTCTCAGCAATTTGGAATTGAAGGGACTTACCTCAATTTGATAAAAATATCTACTGAAAACCTACAGCTAACATCAAACTTAATGATGAAAGACAGGATAAGATTAAAACAAGGCAAGGATACCTGCTCTTAATACTGTTATTTAACATAGTACTGGAAGGTGAAAAAAAGCAGTGTATAGAAGAAAACTATCTCTATGTGCAGATACCATGTGTATGTATAAAGTCCCAATGAAAGTACAGAAATACTCCTAAAACCAGTAAGTGAGTTCACCAAGGTCACAGTATAGAAGATCAACTCACAAATACTTAATTGCTTTTCTATATACTAACAATGAACATACAGAAACCAAAATTAAAAACATAATACCACATGTGACTTATTTTATAACTAGAAGTTCATACCTCTTAATTCCCTTTACCTATTCTACCCATCTCCCAGTCCCCTCTGCTCTGCAGAGATGAAAAGTATAGTATAGGGAATATAGTCAATAATATTGTAATAATGTTGTATAGTGACAGATGGTGACAACACTTATCATGGTGAGCCTTGAGTAGTGTACAGAATTGTCAAATCAATATTGTACACCTGAAACCAATAAAGCAATCTATGTCAACTATATTTAAATAATAAAAAACACAATACCACTTAAAATTGCTCTGAAGAAAATGGAATTACTTATATACTTAACAAAGCATGTACAAGATGAAAATTACAAAAGCTGATTACAGAAATCAAATACCTAAATAGATGAAGAGATATACTGTGCTTATGGATTAGAAGATGATACAGTAAAGATGTCAATTCTCCCCGTCTTGATCCACAGGTTTATTATAATTCCTGTCAGAATCCCAGAAAGGAATTTTGTAGACAGGCAAACTTACCCAAAAATTATTTGAAAAGGCACAGGCCCTGGAATAGCTAGAACAACTGTAGAAAAGAACAAAAAAGTGGGAAGAATTATTCCACCACATATTAAGGCTTACTACATAGTTCTTGTAATCAAAACAGTGTGGTACTGTTGGAGAAGTAAACATGTAGATCCATGTAACAGAAGAGAGAACCCAGAAATAGGAATACATAAATACGTTCAACTGATTTTTGACAAAGTTTCAAAATCAACTCAATGGAGAAAGCATAGTCTTTTCAACAAGTGGTGCTGGAACCATGAATATCCATAGGCAAAGAAACTAACCTTGACCTAATCTCCATTCCTTACATAAAAATTAACTCAAAATAAGTCACAGACTTAAGTGTAGAAGTAAAATTATAAAAAGTTTAGGGAAAAAAAGGTTGAAATTTTTGGGACTTAGGGTTAGGCAAAGAATTCTTAGATATGACACCAAAAGCATGATCCATAAAAGGAAAAACTGATAAAATGAATGTCACTAAAATTAAAGGCTTTTGCTTTTTGAAAGCGTATGTTAACAGATAAAAAGACAAGGTTACAGACTGGGAGAAAATACTTGCAAAGCAAATATTTGACAAAGAACATATTTAGACTATATGAAGAATTCTCAAAATTCAACAATAAATAAACAATCCTCCTAGATAATGAAAAAAGACATGACACTTAAAAGACACTTAACCAAAGAGGATGTAAAGACGACAGAGGAGTACATGAAAAAGATGTCCAATATAATTAGCCATAAGGGGAATGAAAATTAAAACCACAATAAGGGGCACCTGGGTGGCTCAGTGGGTTAAAGCCGCTGCCTTCGGCTCAGGTCATGATCCCAGGGTCCTGGGATCGAGGCCCACATCGGGCTCTCTGCTCAGCAGGGAGCCTGCTTCCTCCTCTCTCCTTTCTCTCTGCCTGCCTCTCTGCCTACTTGTAATCTCTCTCTCTCTGTGTGTCAAATGAATAAATAAAATCTTTAAAAAAAAAAAAAAAACCACAATAAGATTATCACTATATACCTATGCAAAGAGTGAAAACAAAAAATAGTGGTAACACCAAATACCGGCAAGTATGTGGATAAACAGGACAACTTATGCTTTGCTGATGGGAATGTAAAATGGCACAACAATTCTAGAAAACAGTCTGGCAGTTTCTTAAAAAAAAAAGTAACTAAATGTTACAACTACCACAGCACCTAGAAACTGTACTTCTGTGGTCTTTATCTCAGGAAAATGAAAACTTACGTTCATATAAAAACCTGTTCATGAATGTTCGTTGCAGCCTTATTTGTAATTGCCAAAAACTGGAATCAGCTTTGATGTCCTTCAACAGGTAAACAGTTACGCAAACCATGATACAACCATATCATGGAATCCTAGCCAGAGACAGATATGGGTTTTGTTGGACTTGAAGTATATACAAATTGCAAGATCTTCTTTAAGAAAAATAATACGAAATTATAAATACAAAGTTAGCTATAGGGCCTCAGAAGGGGCACCTGCAAGTTAGGGGCCTTAGAACTTAAGTTTTATTAGCTTCATCATAAATCTACCTCTAATCACTGTTGTAGTGCTAGTTCCTAGTGCAGTTCCTCATGCATAGTGGATGTTCAATAAAAATTTATTGAATGAATAATATGCAGTAGCTTAAAAAAGGCCCATCACCTGAAGCTATAACAACAGACATATATCCAGAGGGAATGTGATTATCAGGCCTGGTCAGATCACATCTAAAATATTATTCCTATAAAACATTTTATAGGAAAATAGAATGTTTCCAAAACAAACAGACAAACAAACAAAAAACAAAAGCTTTCTTTTACCCCAAAAAGCCTTGGTTGGAAGCCATGAACTATGTCCTTTTTGTTTTGTAGTCTTACCACCTTATTTTGTATTGCTCTTTCCTTGTCTATATTTCACAATAGATTTTAAGATCCAGGAAGTCAGGGATTATGTCTGTCTCTTAAATTTACATTCCTAAATGCTGGCACAGTGGCATTCAGTATCTGTTTAATGAAGGATAAACCAGAGAACACCCAAACAAAAGTAGCATAGAAGGGATTTAATACCATGTTTGTCTCATTCAAATACTTGTTATATATCACACACATTCAAATATAAGATATGGTCCATGCCCTCATGGAACTCACCACTCAGAGGATGTGTGAAAATACAGCTTTTAAATTATGACAATACAGTGTGGAAGTGCAACAAAGTAAGAAAGGAACAGTTGGAAGATGTTTAGTCTAGAGCAAGTGGGAGATCACTGAGGAGTACATGGTGATTTCTGTCTTCTATCTGAATGGCTATCAAGTGGAAGAGAGTTTGTGAGTTTGTAGAGGGTAGGCACAGGGTAGCTGACTGCAGTATTAACTAAATAAGGAAGACTTTTGATAACAGTTAGATTAGCCTGCAAATAACATAGGCTATTTCTGGTGAGGGCATATTCTTCATTACTGACATATTTCAAGCCTAGGATGTCCACTTGGTAGAGATGTTGTAGAGGTGATTTACAAATGAGATGAGGACTTAAGCTGGATGATCTTTATGTCCATTCTAACAGAGATTCTCTGATACTTCTGGTCTCTGTTTTAGATAATGAAGGGAAAAAAATCACTCTTTTCCAGTAAGAGTCCTATAATATCTCTGTCCAGCTCTGTCTCAGGAATAGACATTGTGTCTCTCCATGTAGTACATGTTAGGCTTTAATCTCATCCTCCAAATTCCTTGTTTTGTGATAGTTTGAAATACTGTTATCTACTACAACATATATAAGATGAACAGGCTCTTTTGAAGTCATATCTACCTCACAGTAGAGCTAATGACAAGCCTCCCACTTTTTCTGGAAGTGAGTAGGAAGAGGTTCTTCTGTTCTGCATTGGAATCTGCCATATTTGAGATAGTACTTGTATTCTCAGATGTCTTCAGAAAACCTATACATTCTCTCCTCCCTAGTTCCCACTCTGAATATGGAACAGTAAACCTGAGGCTGATTTACTACTTTAAAACCAGTTATTGTTTTCCCAAAACAGGTTTAACAAATTTGTTCCACCTGCTCAACTATGCTCCTGATTACTTTCTTGTGGTTTCACTGAAGTTTGAAATCCAAGCCTCAAAGACCATATTCCACACATAAACTCTGAAACATTGCTCTATTTAAGTGCTGCTCAAAAAGAGTGAAGGCTGTGTATGTGTTACAAAAATGAGAGCAAGAGAAAAAGTGAATGTGTTTGTTACATTTTCTGGTAAGCAACTTGACTAAAGTCAACCCCCTTCAAATCATACGCGTTAAGGCAATGAGTAAGGGGCAATGGGGGAGAGGGAGAAGGTGACAGGTTTGACAATCACTACTCTTCTCTATTAAACCATCCTAATAAACAATAGCTTTTCCACACATTCCAAAATCAATCATATCTCTAGAGGGTTGGAGTAGGTTGAAGTGAAGTGTGGACCAAATGACGTAATGTACTGGAAAACACTTTATAAATTAAATGCTAAACATATATATCAATAATACTAATTACATATTATAATTAATTATTACTACTATTCCACCTAGTTCTTCCCAAACTTCATTCTGTGTCACCCAGTTCTCTCACGTAGTATCTTTGGTCAAACCTCCCCCTTTATTATACCTTTTCACTTTCCCACTGTAAATAAACTTCACGAAGACACAACCAGCAACAACTGATGTTTATTAAATGTGTAACACAATTGCACTGAGACACACACTTCCTTATCTGATCTTTACAGCAGTCCTCTGCAGTAGATGCTATAAAATTAATTTTACATAAGTGGAAACAACGTAAACAAAATTAAGTAATTTGGCTAAGTTCATACAGCTAAGTGGCAAAGCCAGCTGTTTGATTCCAAAGTACTTGCTTTCCCCAAGGAAATCCAATTCTTCATACTCAGAGCACTTGAGAACTGTTACTAATTAACTATTAGAGATAAAAAGAACTATGACTTGAGTGTTCTCTCATATTAGTGATTCCCATCTCACAGTCCCATCTCTTCTAATTTTGCTTCTCTCCAACACTGTTACCATGCCTAATCAAGTTGATTTTCACTTATCACTAAGAGTAATGTCACTTAGTCCTCTCCCTCAGACTTCTTAAAATATTCATTGATGCTTTTCGGCTTAAATTTAAATCATACACATTTTTTGTTCCTTGTGTGCTTCCTAACTGGGTTCTTTTGTCAAGTATACTAATTTTACTCTTTTTCCCCCCATTTTTTTCTACTTGTTTCTTGTTCATGCTGCTCCATATGCCTAAATAAATTCCTAATATTCTTTTTTTAAAGATTTTATTTATTTATTTGACAGAGAGAGATCACAAGTAGGCTGAGAGGCAGGCAGAGAGAGAGGAGGAAGCAAGCTCCCCACTGAGCAAAGAGCCCAACGCGGGACTCGATCCCAGGACCCTGAGATCATGACCCGAGCTGAAGGCAGAGGCCTTAACCCCCTGAGCCACCCAGGCGCCCCTTGATATTCTTTATGAGATAAGGCAGGAGTGCTTGGGTGGCTCAGTTGGCTAAGCAGCCAACTCTTGATTTTGGCTCAGGTCATGATCTCAGGGTCCTGAGATCGAGCCATAACTTGGGCTCCTAACTCAGGAAGGAATCTGCTTGAGGATTGTCTCTCCCTCTGCCCTCCCCCCCCCACTTGATCTCTCTCTCTCCCTCTAAAATAAATAAATAAATCTTTAAAAAAAAGATAAGACAAAAATCGTGATTTAAAGAAGGCAACTAAAATGATTACAAGAAATATTTAAGTGTATTTTAATATATAGGCACTAAATTGGAAACTATGAAGGTCAAAAAAGATGAAAACTAACTCCTGATCTGAAGATGACTATAATTTAGTAGGAGATATAAAACATATATACATGTAATCACAATATATACAATTTATATGCGAACTCCTAGGAGTAGTTTAAAGCAGAAGAAAAGTTAAGTGAAAAAACAGAGGAATTTCTATAAGGGGTAATTGGGAAGCTAAGGAGCATTCTAAGTACTCTTATCCTCATTTTATAAATAAGGAAATTGAGGTACAGAAAGTATAGTCTTGGGAGCCAAGGCTTTTCAAAGGTAAAAATCCTTAAATATTGGCAAATGACTGTTCTATATACGATAATGAGTAAACATTTACATGTTAAAACATTAATTTAACAAAATAATTAAAAAATTTTTTTATTTATTCACTTGTTTGAGAGAGCAATGTGAGCAAGCACGAACAGGGGGAGGGGCAGAAGGAGAAAAAGAATCCCAAGCAGACTTGGTGTTGAGCACAGAGCCCAACACGGGGCTCAATCCCAGGACCCCAAGATCATGACCTGAGCAGAAATCAAGAGTTAGACACTTAACCGACTGAGCCACCCAGGTGCCCCGTAACAAAATAATTTTGATATCATCTAAAGTGAGGTAAAATGAGTTTCAATCCTTAGTGCTCCCCTCCTGTTCTTCAAAATTTCTTCTTTAAAAATCCATCCTGAATAACTCAAGGAGTATTAAAGGTGATCCTGTCGGGGTGCCTGGGTGGCTCAGTCGTTAAGCGTCTGCCTTCAGCTCAGGTCATGATCCCAGAGTCCTGGGATTGAGCCCCGCATCAGGCTCCCTGCTCTGCAGGAAAACCTGCTTCTCCCTCTCTCACTCCCCCTGCTGCTGTTCCCTCCTTCGCTATGTCTCTCTCTGTCAAATAAATAAATAAAATCTTTAAAAAAAACAAACTGATCCTGTCTTTGCTCTACAATTTTTCTTTTAATGATATTGTCCAGGTAAGAATTAGCTTCACAATTACATTTGAAGTCAATGGTCTATAAGCTAGTCCACTTAGATGAGATTTGAATGCAAATATGGACAATGTTCATACATATAATCACGTGTACATATATAGGCATAAAAGTATGTAATACAGAATTACAAATGCCATTTCACTTTTCTATTTGTTGACAAATAGATTACTGATAAAACCAGCATGCAGATATTCAGTGCTGAAAAAGTAAGTCCTGAATCAGAGGTTCGGAACTATGACTTCAGAAATGTCTCTTGCCTCAGAAATGTTTCCTTTGATCTGGCCACAATTCATAAAATAGCTGCTGAAAAGAAAATTCTACAGTAATCTTAGTTTATACTAATAGAAGTCTAATGGCTGAATTAAAGGAAGGCATAATTCCACCGTACTCTGGGCTGGACAAATAATCTCTAAAGTATGAGGTTCAGTTCTGTGTGTTCCATTTTAAAGAAGGAAATAAACGACTGAGGGTAGGTTCCAAGTAGTGTTTCTAGAATAATAAAAATCCTGCAAAGCATTCATACAAAGAAGGAATGAAAAAACTGGGATGTTTGGCATAAAGGAAAAATTAAGAGAAATCATAAATCATAAAAGCTATCTTAAACACTAAAAGCACTGATCTGAAGAACATAGAACAGAGTTACTCTGCCAGGCTCCAGGGGACAAAATTTCTGGAAGTCCTGTGAGATCTTGTCCACCTGCCTTCATTAGGTTGAAATTTCTCATCTGTAAAATGAAGAGAATGAATAAGATAATCTCCCAGTCTCTCCTACTCTAACAGTCCATGATTTCATTTTTACAAAAAATCAGATTTTAGCTCAACATTTTTCCCACTAGCCACTAAATTTGTCAAATAATGGAGAAAGAACTGCCTCAGGAGAATAGTAAACTGACCATCCTTGAAGATATTCAAGCAGAATACAGAATAATTTTGCAAGAATACTCTAGAGGAGTTACTTGCAGAACAGGAGAGTTACTATATAATGTATTGAGGGCTACAATTCTGGAATCAGACTTGGGTTTGAAACCTGGATCTTGATTCTTAACTATGTGAAGTATAAACCTAGGCAAGTTAACCTCTGATCGTATTTCCTCACTTATAAAAATAGGTTACTTCTGCAGGTTGTTGTGAGAATTAAATGAAATGATATAGGTAAGTATCACTGTGCCTGGCATATAATAAAAACTCAATGTATGTCTTATATCATTATTGAATGGGACAAGATAATCTTTAAAGTATCTTCTAATTTTAAGAACCTATGGGGGCCATAAACATACTTTGGTAGTAACACCAAAGTAGATGTAAGTCTCCCGCTTTTTATAATGCAAGAATCTCTTCATCTAATGAGATTCATTTCCTGCTACCACAAAAACATACCAGCCAAAAGGGTCTACTTTTACTGGTAAGATACCATTTGGCCTGGATGAGCTGGGGGCCTGATCCATCCCAGATAAGTAAGTAGTACTAAAAGTGTACTGAAAATACAGCAGGATTATAAAAGCTTGCGGCAGTATATAAATTAGTATAGTCATGGGTTGGACAGAAACCAAAATAAAAGACCGTCAGTGGCAAGAGTTGGTTGCAATAACAGGACAGGGTAAACAAACATGGTTTGTTACTTACAGTAAATTAGCTTGCACAAATCTACAAAAAATTTAAACAAGATTTAAGATCAAATAGTCTAAAATCCAAAATTTTAAATGTAGTCAGAGAAAGCTTTAATAATGAGCCTGTTGCCACAACCTGGTGGACATAGGAGAGAATGTATTTTGACAAAGATTCCTTGCAATTAACTGGGTACTATGTTAAGTTCTTTACACACATCATGTTTAAATTTCACAACCACCTGTTTTTACCACCTGTACTTTATACATATGAAAACTGAAGCTCAGGGAAGTTGAATAATTTGCCTAAGATCACATTGCAGTAAAGTACATGAGTTGTCTAAAAGAGAGGTCTCTTAAAATTAATTCTTATCCATTCAGGAGTCTTCACCATCTGTATCCCACAGGGAAAAGATGTCTTATGGCAGATGAGAGAAATGAAATGAAATGTCTATTGAGATGAGTAGCTGCTTCTGATAACTCTACTGATAAAGGCCCTGAGGGGATGGAGTGCTTTCCTATCATCAGGGTTAGAATCATGATTGTTCTGTGATCTATTTGTGTCAGGGTGGACCACAGAGAGCCTATCATAACTTAAGTATAATACTACTCTGCAATTCAATTTTTCCAGCTATGTCGGTCATCCACAGGGTAAAGCCAGTGATGGGGCTCGTGAAATACATATTATCTCTAGCTAGCCAGACACATGTGAGGTGAGGCATTATCAAATCTTCCTCATTTCAGAAGAATGTAAAATATGTGAGACAAACACTGAGTTCATACTTGTGACAATAACATTCAATTCCTATTTCTAAAGAGGAGTCGTTATTCATTGACTCAAAGTTTATAAGAAAAATGTTGTTTTCCCCAAATTATTAGTAAGCAATGAGGGTATGAACCTATGGAGGGGATTAGGCCAAAGGATACTCAGGAAAGAGAGAATGGAAATTCTACTAACAGGATGTAGAAACTTTTAATAAAAAGTAAAATTGGATCAGAAGTACCATTCTCCCCAGCCCACTGCAGAGCTCCCTCTCTTTACTTAAATAAATTGTATACCACAATTTGAAAGCAGTTTTGATAACATTTATAACAGTATTAAATTATCATGAAGTTCATTAAAAGGTTATAATGGTCTCTCAAAAATGTTAAAGTTATCTTAGAGATGGTGCTCCCCTTCAAGAAGAGAAATTATCTCTATGGATATTTGATAGGAAAATGAAATTACTACTGAAGTAAGAAAAAAAGATAAAAATAATAATAAATAATAATTTATTATATAAGATTTCATCTGTGCTTTTATTTTATTTTTTTAAAGATTTTATTTATTTATTTCACAGAGGGAGAGAGATCACAAGGAGGCAGAGAGGCAGGCAGAGAGAGAGAGGGGGAAG
>LNAC01000363.1:0-16458 GCA_002007465.1 Ailurus styani | reverse complement strand
GAGATCATGACCTGAGCCGAAAGCAGAGGCTTTAACCCACTGAGCCACCCAGGCACCCTCATCTGTGCTTTTAGAATCATCTAGATTAATATGAAACTATCATTGTTTCACCTGATTACATTCAGAAATTGATGTGTCCCTAAGTCTTAGAGAAAATGACATCAACTTGGTTTACTGATAGGCTGAAAATGCAGAAAAATATATTTTTAGACTTTAGGAGAAAAAGAAATTTCTAATGTTTATTTTATTAAATTAGACTGGCAATGAAAGAATAATAAGTTAAAGTAGGGTCAGTGTAATGATATAGAAAAAAACGGTATGAGCAATTATTGAATGTCTACCATGAACAGGTAATGTGCTCGAGATTTTACATGTTATTTCATCTAATCTTAGAATCAAATTGGTGAGGCAAGTCTCACTGCCCCATTTTATAAATGAAGCAACTTAGGCTCCAAGATATTAAGAAACAAGTAGTCAAGAACACAGTGTCAGTGACACCACTTTGTAGTGGAACTTAGCTGACTTCTAAATTTTAATCTGTTGCTTCCTTTCTCAAAAGGCTATTTATATTCTTTGAAAAGATCAACAAAACTGACAAACACTAGGCTGATGATGCAAAAAAAAAAGGACCAAGTTACTAAAATTGGGAATGAGAATGGGGACCTTACTAGTGACTGTACAGATATAAAAATACTATGAACGACTGTATGTATACAAATTAGACAACCTAGCTGATATGGACAAATCCCTAGAAAGACAAAAACATCCAAAAGTGATTGAAGAAGAATCTGAAAATCTGAATAGAACTGCAGCAAGTAAAGATATTAGTCATTAAAAAACAACTCACGAAGAAAAGCCTAGGCTCAGACAGCTTGACTGGTGAATTTCTAATACACATTTAAAGATTTTATATACTTATTTGTCAGAGAGAGAGAGAGAGAGCGCATGCACAATCAGGGGGAGCAGCAGGCAGAGAGAAAGGCGGGCTCCCCACTGAGCAGGTAGCCCAATGCAGGGACTCTGGGATCATGACCCGAATAGCAGGCAGTCATTTAACTGACTGAGCTACACAAGTGTCCCTAATACATATTTAAAGAGCAATTAACACCCATTCTTCACAAACTTTTCTATGAAACAGAAAGCAAGGAGCACTTCCCCACTTTGTGGGGTCAGTGTAATTCTTATATACCCAAACCAGGCAAAGATAAGAATATTATGGACCAATATTTCATGAATATAGGCATAAAATCCCTAACAAAATATTACCATACTGAAACCAGAAACATATAGACATGACCAAATGGGATTTATCCCAGGAATAAAAGGTTTAACATCACAAAATCAGTTAATGAAATACACCATAAAAATAGAATAAAGGAAAAAACCCAATGAATATTTCAATATATATAAAAACATGTTGGCAAAATTCAACGCCCTTTTGTGATAAAAAACACTCAACAAATTAGGAATGGAAGAGAACTTCCTTAACTGGATAAAGGGTACCTAGGAAAAGACCCAGAGTTAATGTAGTATGAAAGGATGAAAGACTGGAACAAGCCAAGGCTGTCTGCTCTCACCACTTCTGTTCAATATCGTAGTAGAGGTTCTATCTATGAAATTAGGCAGTAAAAGAAATAAAAGTCATCCAGATTGGAAAAGAAGTAAAACTATCCCTGCTCACAGATGACAAAATAGTATATAAAGAAAATGTTAAGGAATCCACAAGAACTACTAGAACTAATAAATGAGTTTGACAAGTTGGGGAGCCTGGGTAGCACAGTCAGTTAAGCATCTAACTCTTGGTTTCAGCTGAGGTCATGATCTCGGGGTCCTGGAATCGAGGCCCGCATCGGGCTCTCTGCTCCGCAGGGAGCCTGCTTCCTCCTCTCTCTGCCTGCCTCTCTGCCTACTTGTAATCTCTCTCTCTGTGTCAAATAAATAAATAAAATCTTTTAAAAAATGAGTTTTGCAAGCTTACAAGATGCAAGATGAATATAAAAATTAGTTGCATGTCTACACTTGTAACAAATAATTGGAAATTAAATTAAAAAAATCATTCCATTTACAATAGCATCAAACCCAAAATATAAACAATAATCTAATTAAAAATTGGCAAATGACCTAGATAATCATTCTTTCAAAGAAGATATAAAAATGGCCAACAGATACATGAAAAGGCACTCGATATCAGGAAAATGCAAATCAAAACCACAATGAGCTGTTACCTTATACTTATTAGAATGACTATTATCAAAAAGTTAACAGATAACAAGGGCTGGTAAGGATGTAGAAAAAAGGGACCCCTTGTTCACTGTTGTTGGGAATGTAAGTTAGTATATCCACTGTTAAAAATAGAGAAATTCCTCAGGAAATTAAAAATAGAACTACCATGTGAGGAAGAACAAATATTGTTAAAATGTCTATACTGCACAAAGCAATCTACACATTCAATGCAATCCCTATCAAAATACCAACAGCATTTTTTAAATTTTTATTTTTTAAAGATTTATTTAATTGAGAGAAAAAAAGTGTGAGCAGTGGGGAGGCGCAGAGGGATAATCCTCAAGCAGACTCCACACTGAGCAGGGTGCCCAACTTGATACCAGGACCCTGAGATCATGACCTGAGCTGAAATCAAGAGTTAGCCACCCAACTCACAGAGCCACCTGGGCACCCTCAACAGCACTTTTTTAAAGCACTGGAAGAAACAATCCTAAAATTTGTACAGAACCACAAAAAAACTTGAATAGCCAAAGCAATCTGGGAAAAGATTGTGAAGCTGGAGGCTTCACAATTCTAGACTTCAAGTTATATTGCCAAGCTATAGTAATCAAAGCAGTATGGTACTGGCACAAAAATAGACACACAGATCAGCAAAACAGAACAGAAAACCCGGAAATAACCCCACAATTGTTCAATTAATTTTTAACAAAGCAGGAAAGAATATCCAGTGAAAAAAAGACAGCTTCATCAACAAATGGTGTGGGGAAAACTGGATAGCAACATGCAAGAGAATGAAACTGAACCACTTTCTCCTATCATATAAAAAAATAAATTCAAAATGGATTAAAGACCTAAATGTGAGACCTGAAACCTTAAAAATCCTAGAACAGTAACTTCTGATGTTGGTTGTAGCAACTTTTTTTCTAGGTATGTCTCCTGAGGCAAGGGAAACAAAGGCAAAAATAAATTATTACATCAAAATAAAAAGCTTCTGTCTGTTTTGTGAGATTAGTTACTGGGGGATGGGAGGGTANATCTCACAAAACAAACTGAGGGTTACTGGGGGGTGGGAGGGTAGGGATAGGGTGGATGGGTTATGGACATTGGGGAGGGTTTGTGCTTTGGTGAATGCTGTGAAAGATGTAAGCCTGATGATTCACAGACCTGTACCCCTTGGGCAAAGAATAAAAATAAAATTAAAATAAAAAAAATAAAAAATAAAAAAAAAACAAAAATAAAAAAAATAAAAAGCTTCTGCACAGTGAAGGAAACAATTAGCAAAACTAAAAGTCAAGCTACTGAATGAGAGAAGATACTTGCAAATGACACATCTGATAAAAGGTTAGTATCCAAAATCTATAAAGAATTTATACAACTTAATACCCAAAAAACCAAATAACCCAATTAAAAATGGACAGAGGACATGAACAGAGATTTCTCCAGAGAAGACACCCAAATGACCAAGAGATATATGAAAAGATGCTCATCATCACTTATCATCAGGGAAATGCAAATCAAACCTATAATGAGGTATCACCTCACACCTGTGACAACAGCTACACTCAACGACACAAGAAACACCAGGTTTTGGCAAGGGTGTAGAGAAAGGGGAACCGTCTTGCACTGCTGGTGGGAATGCAAACTGGTGCAGGCACTCTGGAAAACAGAATGGAGGTTCCTCAAAAAGTTAAAAATGGAACTACCATAAGATCCAGCAATTGCACTATTGGTTCTTTTCCCAAAAAATACAAAATACAAATTCAAAGGGATACATGCAGCCCTCTTTATAGCAGCATTATTTACAATAGCCGAGATATGGAATCAGCCCAGGTGTCCACTGACTGATGACTAGATAAAGAAGATGTGATATATATATGCAATAGAATACTACCAGCCATCAAAAAGAATGAAATCTTGCCATTCAATAACATGAACGGAGCCAGGGAGGATAATGCTAAGTGAAATCAGTCAGTCAGAGAAAGACAAATAGCATACGATTTCACTGATATGTGGAATTTAAGAAACAAAACAAATAAGTAAAGGGAAAAAAGAGAGAAAGCGAGACAGACCAAGAAACAGAAACTCATCAGAGAACAAACTATGGTTACCAGAGGGGAGGTGGGTGGGGGATGGGTGAAATAGGTGATGGGGATTAAGGAGGGCACTTGTGATGAGCACTGGGGTATGGAATTGTTGAGTCACTATCATACACCTGAAAGTAATATAACACTGTATGTTAACTAGCTGGAATTAAGAAGTTAAAAAAAATAGAAGGACCATATGATTCAGCAATCCCACTCTGAGTATATAGAGGAAATGAAATCACCATCTTGAAGAGACATGCAGCCCCAACATTCACAGCATCATTTACAATAGCCAAGACATAAAAACAACCTAAATGTCCTTCAATGGATGAATGGATAAAGAAGATGTAATGTGATGTGTGTGTGTATAATATTATATAGAATATAAAATGTTCTATACATATAATAGAATGTTATTATTCAGTCATGAAAAAAGGAAATCCTGCCATTAGTGACAAGATGGATGAACCTAAGGTGATTATGCTAAATGAAATAAGTCAGACAGAGAAAGATACTCACTTATGATCTCACTTATATGTGGAACCTAAAAAATCCTGACCCTTATAGAAAAAGAAAGATCAGCTTTGCGCAGTGGCAGTATCGTAGCCAATGAGGTTTATCCGAGGCGCGATTATTGCTAATTGAAAAAGAAAGATCAGTGGTGGCCATGGCAAGGGGAGTGGGGGAGGGGTTGGGAATACAAACTTCCAGTTTTAAGATGAATAAGTTCTGGGGATTGAATATAGGATGATGACTACAGTTAACAATACTGTATTATATACTTGCCAGTTGCTAAGAGAGTAAATCTTTTAAGTTCTCACCACTGAAAAAATGGTAACTATGCAAGGTGATATATGTGTTAACTAACATTATTATGGTAATTACTTTAAAATAGATATATGTATATAAAAGCATCAGTTGGACACCTTAAATTTGCATATGTCAATTATATTTTAATGAAGCTGGAAGTAAAATAACTTAGAAACAAATCTGACAAAAAGTGTAAAACTTATACTGAAAACCACAAAATATTGTTGAAATAAAGTGAATAAGATCTAAATAAATGGAAAGATGTTTCATGTCCACAGACTGGAAAACTTAATATTGTTAAGATGGCAATATTTCCCAAATTGATCTATAGATTCAACATAATCCCTATCAAAATCCCAGTCAGAATCTTTGTAGAAATTAAAAGGCTGATCTTAAAATTCATATGGAAATCCAAGGGGCACAGCAATTTTAAAAAATAGTAGAGTTAGAGAACTCACACTTCTTGATTTAAAAATCTACTACAAAGCTAGAAAGTAATCAATACAGTGTGGTACTGGCATAAGGATAGACATATTTATTAATGGGACTGGCCTAAGGATAGACAACAGATTAATGGAGTAGAGTTGAGAGTCCAGAAATAAGTCCTCACATTTACAATCAATTGATTTTTCACAAACATGCCAAGACAATTCAATCCAAAGAGGGAAAATAAAGAGTCTTTAACAATGGTGTGGGGTCATGCATACACCCACATGCAAATGAATGAAATTGGATCCCTTCTTCATACTATACAAGAATATTAACTGAAAATGGGTCACAGACTTCAATGTAACAGCTAAAACTATAAAACCTTAGAAGAAAACACTGGAGTAGAAATCCTTGTGAACCTGGGCTAAACAACGGTTTCTTAGAAATTACACCTAAAGCAAAGCAACAACAACAAAAAATTAATAAATTGGACATTATCAAAATTGAAACCTTTTGTGCTACAAAGGTTACATTAAGAAAGTCAAAGAAACAACCCACAGAAATGGAGACAGTATTTCTAAGTCACCTATATATAATAAGGGACTCATACCCAGACTATATAAAGAACTCTTAAAACTCAACAATAAAAAAGATGAATGTTCAGTTTAAAAATAGGCAAAGGACTGGCATAGACATTTCTCCAAAGGAGATATACAATTAGCCAATAAGCACTTAAAAAGATGGTTAATATCATTAGCCTTTAGGGAAATGGAAGTCAAAATCACAAATAAAATACCACTTCAGATTCATTGAGATAGACATACTAAAAAAGACAGATAATAAGTGTTGGTGAAATTATGGGGGAAAACCTGGAACCCTTATATGTTCCTTGTAGGAATGTAAAATGCGTCAACCATTTTGGAAAACAGTCTGGCAGTGCCTCAAAAATTTAAACATAGAGTTAGCATATGACCCAGATATTACACTTCTAGGTATATACTCAACTGAAAACAAATGTCCACACAAAAACACATATACAAATGTTCATAGCAGCATTATTTAGAATAGCCCAAAGTGGAAACAACTCAAAAACATCAATCCACTAATGAATGAATAAACAAAATATAGAATCCATGGAAGAGAATATTCTTTCACCACAAAAAGAATAAGATACTGATTCATGCTACAACATGGATGAACCTTGAAAATATTATGCTAAGTGAAAAAGACAATAATAAAAAACCACACATTATATAATTCCATTTATATGAAATATCCAGAATAGGCTGATATATAGAGACAGAAAGTAGATTAATGGTTTGGGGGGGTTGGAGGAGGGGAAGATTAGAGGGAAGTGGGGAGAGATTAGTTATAGATTTGGGACATATTTGTGACTCTAAAACTGGTTTTGATGATGATTGCAGAATTCTGAGAATATACTAAAAACCACTGTACACTTTAAATGGGTGAGGTGTATGGTATGTGAATTATATCTTAATAAAACTGTTAATAAAAATAAAAGCAGTGATGAGTAAAACTGCTGGCACCTTGTCATTGATTAAGGCAAGGCACCAAACTACACTAGTGGCAATTGTGTTCACCTGTGGGGAAATATTAAGAATGCTCTTGATGGAGCAACAGAAATTTACAGTTATTGTTCATTAATATTTATGTTAACATGCATTGGGATTATTATTTTTAAATAAACTAATTCATTTTATTATTTTTTTTTTTAAGATTTTATTTATTTATTTGACACAGAGAGAGAGAGATCACAAGTAGGCAGAGAGGCAGGCAGAGAGACAAGGAGAGGAGGAAGCAGGCTCCCTGCTGAGCAGAGAGCCCGATGCGGGCCTCGATCCCAGGACGCTGAGATCATGACCTGAGCCGAAAGCAGAGGCTTTAACCCACTGAGCCACCCAGGCGCCCAAACTAATTCATTTTAAAGGCTATTTATATTGGGCGCATTGCTCAGCAGGGAGTCTGCTTCCCCCTCTCCCTCTGCCCGCTCCTCTGCTTACTTGTGATCTCTCTCTCTCTCTTTCTGTCAAATAAATAAGTAAAATCTTTTAAAAAAAGGCTATTTCTAGAGATCATAAGAAACTTGTAATGCTGCATTTGTATAAAATACCACATACTTCTGAACTGATTTCAGTTTGGTCATGTAGCTTGCAAAGGCTAAAAACTCTTGACCTTCCACAGACTAGCTAAAAAACATGCAGTGGCAACAATTAAAAATCCTCCTCTGCCTTTTCTCAAGAGGGTGAAATATATACAAAAATATTTGGGTGGGATTGCTAGAAACATACTTATCTTATTCTTAAAAATAAAGTTCTTTCCAAAATACACTGCTTAATGGAGTGCTTGGGTGGCTCACTCAGTTGAGCATCTGACTCTTGGTTTCAGCTCAGGTTATGATCTCAGGGTCAGGAAATGGAGCCCTACATCGGGCTCTATGCTCAGAAGGAAGTCTGCTTGAGATTCTTTCCCTCTTCCTCTCCCTCTGCTTCTCCCCCCTCCACTCTCCTGCACCCTCTCTAAAATAAATCTTTTAAAAAATAAAATAAAATACACTGCTTAATGTCTTAATTTTTAAAATCTGTTTCGCTGTATCTTGAATTGTACAATATGTTTGCAAGATGGCCTAAAATGCTAGTTCTAGACGTCATAGTTAATCCAAGTTTTGAAATAATTCTTCCAAATTATCTAGGTCCTAAATCTATTCGTTCAAATATTTATTGTATTCATTTCTATATCACAGAGGCCCAGATATTACCAGCTAGTAAAATACAACATTTGAATAAATGTTCCCATGAAATCATTTGCTATAATCTTGCCACAACACAAATAAAATTTGCTAACTGGCTCCAAGGGAGAATAAAAAATTAGTTGAAAATTTACTTCAAATATAACAGCTATTTAGTATTGAGGTACTTTTAAAATTAAATTTTATTTTCTCCATTATTCAGAAACACATTAGTTGTAAATGATTCCATTTCAGGAAATTTTCTTGGTTCTCTCTCTGGGTAGTCACTGAAAAGGTTTTTAGGAAAATGCAAGTTTCCAGAAAAAAAGTTAAAAAAGTAATATTTCTAAACTTATTAGTTGTTTCTGTGTTCTAGTACCCATATATAAACAAAACCAAGAGGTTTAAAATTAAAAACTCCCTAAATTAAAGACTTCTTTCCATTTTCATTTCCCAAACTAAAGAGTTCTAAGTTCTTACCAATCTCATTCAAGCTCCAACTCTCTCAGCATTCTGGTGGGTACAGTTATACAGCACCTAATAAAATTCCAGGCCACAGTCACCAAATAAATGAGCAAAGCTAAACAAATGGCATTCCTTATCAAATAAACACTAACATGATTGAGCATACAGCATTTCAATCAGTCGACATCTGCTCTATAATCGTATTTCCTATGTTATAAATGCAGGGTAAATGAACAATTCATTTTTATGGATTTACTGCCTCATGCTACCTCCTCACTGTATTTCAGTTCTAGTTAGAGGAACCTGAACAAGAAAGTATATACCAAATGCAGGAAAACCTTGATTATCTGTAACCTCTCAGGAATGAATTATCCACATTGTCCAGCTAGTTAAAGGCTTACTACCTTAGAAACAAACTATTTTTAATTTAATCTGATGGATAGAAATGTAAACACAATACTCACCACTTATTTTCATAAACAGAACATGGTGATCAGAATTTAATCATTTTTTGATGAATTTGGGTCATTATTAAGAACATCAATTACTGTACTATATTATAACACACTGATGCCCTCAAAGCCTATTTAAGCAATACAGGGTTATTAGTTCCACACTGCTGTGAGTCCTTGGCCTGTTTTTTTTTGTTGTTGTTGTTGTTTTTCAGTCTGCTTCCTTTTAAGTCAGCTGTCCCTCCCTCCTATCTTCTATGAGCCTTTCTAACATTTCTAAATTGCCTTGCCACAGCTGTTGGCTGGGAAATTTGATAATCATGATTTAAGCATAATGATGAGTAAATAAATTATGAGTGAGGATTTGAGGAGCTTACCCTATAAAGTGCATGAACCTAAGTGCATGGATTTTGTGACACATACTTTATCTTCACAAAGCCTTTTTTCTTTATCCTAGTTCTTAGGGGAAGTTACCAGACCACTGAATTCCAGCTGTATGATACCATATTTGATAAACCCTCCCTTTTACCATTAGAACAATTTATGATCTGGC
Source organism: Ailurus styani (assembly GCA_002007465.1). Lineage (NCBI taxonomy): Eukaryota > Metazoa > Chordata > Mammalia > Carnivora > Ailuridae > Ailurus > Ailurus styani. The sequence goes on along the minus strand of LNAC01000363.1, from coordinate 6,696 downwards.
ACAAAGTCTTTAGGTAATTAAAGCAAGGTTTGATTAAGACAAATGTATTTCTTCTGCAACTGAACATAAAAAGCAGTCTAAAAACTTGAACACTTAGGATACCTAATAAATTACATAGAGATTTAATACTTTGAAGCATGACTGAGAAATCTAAAAATTCATATAAAATGAAGTATATAAATAGGAGGACAAATTCAATTCAATCAATCAGCATATGTTTATTGAACAACTAGTATGTTCAAGGCATTATACTAGACACTACAGGGGATATAAAAATGAGTAATACAGTCCATGCTTTAAGAACTTACTATCTAGTGGGCAAGATTAGATACAAATGACTAAGATAAAAGGCAAAGAAAGGTAAGGGATGTAAGAAAAGCATAAATAAGATATAATGGGAATTCAAAGAAATGAGAGATTAAATTTAGTTTGTGGAGAAGGATCAGAAAATAAGGCATTCCATAGAATAAATGGCATTCATGATATAAGCCTTACAGGTTGGATGGATTTTTAAGAGAAGAAGAGTAGGAAGAAGAGGCAACAGTAGCAGGCATCTCAGGCTGAGGAAACTGCAATCATACATTCCACAAATATTTACTGAGTGGTGTTTTTTATGTGTCACTACTATAGTTATGATGGACAGAGCAGTGAACACAACAAAAATTCCTGCCTTCATGGAGTTGATATTATGGAGGTGGGGGTGAGGAAAGAGTGAGATGGGAGAATGAGAATAAACAAAAATATTAACAGTAATAACCATAATAACAGCTAACACATTAGAGCACTTTGTCAGACACTGTTTAAAGTGCTTTACATATAAAACTTTCCATCCTCAAAACATCTCTATGAAGTAAATTACTATTACCCCTATTATACAGATAGAAAACTGACACAGAGGTTAAATAAACTTCAGTGAGAAATGGAACCACAATTCCAACCTGGTGTGTTAATGCTATAGATTGTGTGATCTTAACCATTATGTTATACCATATAAGAATGATCTATAACATGTTAAATGTAAATTTAAACACAATATTCAAGGAGCAGTAAGCCAATTTACTTAGAATATGTAAGGGAATAATAAAGGACAGAGCTGAAGAAATAGGTTGGGCTCATACTATGGAAAGCCTTGAAGGCAAGACAGAGGAGTCTGCCTGCTGAATTAAGTGCAATTGGAAGTCATCTAGATAGTCATATTATTAAAGCCTCACTTTATAAAGGATGAACTGAAGTGAAGAGAAAGGCTAGGAGAGGGGATCAGATTTACGACTGAATATTTATTAAGACTACTGACATAGCCCAGGTGAAAAGTAATTAAGGAATACAACGTAATGTAACGTAACAGGTAACATAACAACGATTTATGGGAATTCCAAGAACAAGGGATAAAAATGTGTGTTTGTGCGTGCACACGTGCGTGCGTACACACACACACACACGCACACACGTTGTTGAAAACCATTGTCTTCCAGTTCAGGACAAAACCTTGGAGTCATTTGTGACTCCTGTTTCCTCTCACATCCCACATCCATTCAAAAGCAAATCCAGAATCCAACAATTTTTCACCAATTTCACTACCACTATCCACATCCAAGCCACCATCAATTCTCTCCTGGCTCAATGCAATAGTTTCTTTAATTAGTCCCTGTTTTTACTACTACAGTTTAGTCTCAACCCAGCAGTGAGAGCTTTCTTACTAATAAAAAAGTCAAATCAGTTTGCTCCTTTTCTCAAAACTCTCCAATGTCTNAGAAAAAAAAAAAAAAAAAAAAAAAGCCAAAGTCCTTACAATGGCCTACAAAGCCCTACCAGATCTGGTCTGGTCACCTTCTTTGACCACACCTCTTACAACTCTTTGTTTTATTCACTCTGCTTCATCACAATGCCACATTGCTATTTCTGGAACACTTATACTCCCCCATCTCAAGGCCTTTCACTTGCTAGTCCTTCTGCTTGGAATGCTCCAGTTGTGCCCTCCCATATCTGGCCCTTTCCTGACCTCCTTCAAATCTCTGCTTAAATGTCACCTTCTCAGTATACCATTTCAAATTGTGCACACATACACACTTTGTCCCAATCTTCCCTACCCAACTTCCCTAATTTTTCTCAGTATAACTTTCATTATCTGACATTCTATATATTTTACTTATCTGCTTGTGTCTTCCTCTACTAGAATATCAGCTTCATGATGGCCAAGATTTTTGTCTATTGTGTTCACTGCTTATATCCTTGGTGCCTTAAACAGTGCTGGGCATATGACAGTTCTCAGTAAGTATTTGTTGAATGACTGAATTAATTAATTCAAGGAAAACAAAGTGAAAGAAATGAAGGACACTGTGGAATTAGAATTTATGTAACAGGGCAACTGATGCAATGGATTGAGCAAGGAAGGAAAAATGATCAAAATGTCTCCATGATGTCCAGACTCCAGGGATAGTGGTAGCATTATCAGAGATAAAATAGGGGAAACTGACTGGAGAGAGAAAATTTATTCATTGTTAAGACATGATGACATATGCTATGGGGGCATTAATAAGAGTCAAGCAATGCAAGACTAGGGTTTAAGAAAGAGGTCAACACTAAAGATACAGATTTGGGGGTTATTAATATAGATAATAGTGTTGAAGCAGATAGAAGAGAACCTTGGGAAAGGCTATATTTAGGAGGTTCAAAGCAAAAAAATCAGTCAGGGAGGAAGAAAGAGAACCAAAATAATGCCATGTCAACAAGACAAGAGTGAAGAGAGTTTTTAAGAAAGTGATGGTAAATTAGTATTAAATATTGCAAGAGAGGTCAAGAGGGTTCTTAGAACAGACAGGTTGATTTGGCAATTAGGAAGCCATCAGTGATCTTTGAGAAGTGGTGTTTCACTGAAGTGGCAAGGGTAGAAGCCAAATTCTAAGGCATTTAAGAAACGTACAACTATTTTAGTAAGCTTAATAGAATAAAAATGCTCATACTCTTTTGCCTAATAATCCTACTCCTTGGAATTTATCTCAAAAAATGTTTCAACAAAAGAATAGTAAACAAATACATGAACACAGGAAGACATACATTATCAGTCATAATAAAAAATTATAAACTACTTGAAATATCAAACTATAGGAAAATAGTAATTTATGATATATTAAATCAATAAAATACTTGTTAAATATAAAGAATATGAAGAAAAACAGGAAATGTTTGATATGTTAAATAGAAAAAAATCAAAATATAAAGTATACACCATTTATCTATTTGACATTTAATTATGGATCTCTTCCTAATATTTTAGGCACACACTAGATATACAGTGGCAGACAAAATAGGCCTTCTACCCTCATAAGACTTAATAGTCCGTGATCAAAACTGAACAAAAAGGAGTACCTGGGTGGCTCAGTTGGTTGAGCTTCTGACTACTGATTTCAGCTCAGGTCCTGATCTCAGTTAGAGTTGTGAGATTAAGTCCTGCATCTGGGTATGTGCTCAGCGGGGAGTCTGATGGAGATTCTCTCTCTCCTTTGCCCCCCTCCCCTGCTCACTCACTTGTGCATGCACCTGCTCTCTCTCTAAAATAAATAAGTAAATCTTTTTTAAAAACTGTGAAAAATATATACATACATGAAAACAGAGAAAAGTTTACCCTCAAATAACAAAAGCTGTATGTTATGATGGCAGGAGTATAGTCTTTTCCCTCCAGTATATTTCAAGAAAAATAGCTATTTCCAATAAAGAGGAAAGTAAATGTTTATAACAATGGAAGGAAGAAGAGAGTTGAGAGGGTAGCTTGAGAGGGAAGCAGGGTTTGAGGAAATGTTTCTTAGAAGAGGAAACTTGAGTATGTGCCAAGACAAAGGAGATAGCAAAGAGGCAGAGATTGAAAATCCACACATCTTTCTTACTGCAACAGCTAATTTAACATATCCATTCTGAGAGTGCTTCAAATTCCTTGGAGAACAGACTTTGACTAGCCTAGAATAGCCGTCCTAGAGCTGACATTTAAATGTGTCTCTTGTGAACATTAATAAAGATTCCATCCTCCACCTAAAAAAAAAGCTTCAGATAAAAAATTTCATAGTAAATCTACTAAACAAAGAGAAAACAGTTACTGAATGTTATTAGCTCTCATGAATTGCCTCAGACTATAGAATGTATTCACCTCACTTCATAAACTTTGCCTCTAATTTATTTTTTTAATAGATTAAAATTTTGCTGGGTGTAGGGTATATTTTCATTATCATTTATTTTTTTTAAAGATTTTATTTATTTATTTGACAGAGAGAGAGATCACAAGTAGGCAGAGGCAGGCAGAGAGAGAGAGGGAAGCAGGCTCCTTGCCGAGCAGGGAGCCCGATATGGGCCTCGATCCCAGGACCCTGAGATCATGACCTGAGCCGAAGGCAGAGGCTTTAACCCACTGAGCCACCCAGGCGCCCATTCATTATCATTTAAAAGGAAGATAATTTAATGAAAGTATGGTGTAGCACATCTAACACACTGAGACTTCTTAGTTCTTTAACCTCCTTATCTCCAATGACTTTCTCTTCCATTCCACGTCAGCCACCCAAGCCCCACACCTTGGAAATTATCATTGCCCTTTACCACTCCATCTCCAAAATCACTAATTTGAACATGACATTCTCTGACCACAACCTTCAGGGTTGCTGGTTCAACTACTCCCCCTATCACCATTTTTTTTTGTCAGCTCATTAAGATCTCCAGTTCATTGATCCTTCTTCCTCCTCTATTTTCTCCCTCTTCATTAGAATCTTCTTCACTTCCTTGCTTATCCAACTTAGGTTCCATAGTGCATCACTTCAGCGACACTGTTGACAAAACCACAAATTTCTTGCCTCATTATGATGCTGTTGTTGATGAAGATGATGACATTTCTGTCTTGATCATGTCAATGATCCTTGATCATGTCAATGATCCTTGATCATTCCTCCTATCCACTTCCTTTGCACCAGTATCTAGTAGCTAATTATGGGACAAAGTCACACAACAGACAGATAGGTTTCAGTATATAAAACCAAAATCATGACCTACATTGGGGCCTTGAACACTGCTCACCAATCCTGCTGTGTTTCTCTGGTCAATGTATTATTTTTCACTTTCTAGTATAGCTTTTTCATATTTTTTCCACTCACCTCAAACCTCCAGAGCACTAATCCCTAACTCTATCCCTTTTTGAAAATGACCTTTTCTTGGGGCGCCTGGGTGGCTCAGTAGGTTAAAGCCTCTGCCTTTGGCTCAGGTCATGAACTCAGGGTCCTGGGATCGAGCCCTGCATCAGGCTCTCTGCTCAGCAGAGAGCCTGCTTCCACCCCTCTCTCCGCCTGCCTCTCTGCCTACTTATGATCTCTCTCTGTCAAATAAATAAAATCTTTAAAAAAAAAGAAAATGACCTTTTACTTCCCAAAAGAAACAGACCATTAGCTCCTTAAGGCTAGCACATAGCAGGTACTCAAATATATGATAAATGGGGAAAAAGGATAAAAACAAGAAAAGAAAAAAAAAGGTGGCATGATAACCTTAAACAAAGCACTTTCTCCTGGCCTGTTTCTTCATCTTAAAAAAAAAAGAGGTAGGTACATAACGTTATCTAAGCGTCTCCCAGTTCTAAATGCCATGGTAATAAAACTTAGGTCAACATGTCAGGACCAATGAATGCAATCTGTCCAGGAAAAGATTTTCTTAACAGTATACAAACAGGAGCCAGGAAATACCATCTGATGCTTGTCTTCCCAACTGGGGGAGGTGCTGTAACTCACTGTTCAATAAATACTTACTGAGTTTCCTCTGTGTGTTAGGATTTATGGGGGAGATTAAAGGCTATATGAAGAACTGGTCTTTGCCTTCATGGAGCTTTCAATCTGCTAGGGGAAAAAAAGATACTAAAGAAATATTTCTAATAGGTGACAACTGCAACTCCTTAAAATGACTAGTGATTAAAGACCTAGTAATTCTTATTGCATCCCAATCAACTGTGAAGAACTGTAATGACTGTCAATAAAACTGTCACCTCCTAAAATATGATTTAAGAGCATGTGTTTCTTACAAGCCCTGAGACTTTTCAAAGCTACAGACAAAAGTCGGTGAGTAGAGAATTGTGGAGTTAGTCCTGACTTATTAAAATGTTTTTCAAATTTCAAGACACTCTTTACTTCTAAAATGTTTTTCAATGGAAGAAATACCTTCGAAACATTACCAAACATATTACCTGTACAAATTTTATGGTCAATGGAATGATCCTGAATGTTATTAGCTTACTGGAAAAAGAAAAGGGAGGAGAAAAGAAAAATCTCGGCGCTGCCTAGGGTTCTTAACTTGGCCATGCATTAGAATCACCTAGCAAATTTTTAAAAACACATATTCTTATGCTGTGAAAGATGTAAGCCTGATGATTCACAGACCTGTACCCCTTGGGCAAAGAATAAAAATAAAATAAAAAAAAAAACAAAAAAACCCCAAAAAACCCCACATATTCTTTTTCCTGCCCCACCCCCAGGCCTACTCAAACTCTCTGGGTCCAAGCCCAGAAATGTGCCTCTTTAAAATTCCTCAGGTGATTTTGATGTACTATCCTGATTGAAAACCAAAGTTAAATCATTTAGATGGGTCACTTCCCACAACCCCATTTCTATATTACATGATAGTGAAAGACCCTTCCCCTAGAAGGTAGATAGGATAACTAACCGCTTTATTTTTTGCTTT
>LNAC01000362.1:1642939-1742381 GCA_002007465.1 Ailurus styani | reverse complement strand
AGCAATGACCCCAGAGAAATATACACTAACCTACTTAGAAGAGACCTGGGACTGGGGAGAAAAGAAAGAGGGGAAAAAAACCAAAAAAACAAAAAACCCCAGAAAAACAAAATCGTACAAAAACAAAACAAAACAAAAGTGAATAAAACAAAATCCTATATCTATAGTTTCTATTTATGTTTCTATATCTATGTCTTTCTATGACTCTATATCTCTATCTCTATCTATCTATCTATATCTATTAGACTGGTGAATTGAACAGACCCTATAAGTATACAAAAAATAAGGTTAAAAACAATGAAGGATAAAATATGATTATAACAATGAAAATTTTTAAAAAGAATAAAAAGTGTTNGTCTTGATAAGATATAAGAGTTAAGAACGTTAAAATGTGAAAAGGGAAAAATTTTAAAAGAAAAAAGAAAAAAATTCAAAGAAAAAAAATTCAATGAATTTAACTTTGAATGACTGAAGAATCATGGGGAAAAAGCCATGAATTCTCTGCGTTGCTTTCCCTTGGTTCTGGAGTTCCACAATTCTCAGCAATCTTGAACTTGACTTTGGATGGTTGTTTTTTTTCCCTGGTCTTCTGGGGGAGGGGCCTGTTGCTGTGATTCTCAAGTGTCTCTGCCCGAGGTGGATTCCCACTGCCCTCGCCAGGGGCCAGGCTGAGTAATCAGCTCGGGTTCACTCTCGGGACCTTTTGTTCCCTGAACGCTTTCCGTACCTCGTTGGAGGACGGGACTGAAAATGGCGGCTCCCAGTCTCCGACCTGGAGGACCCGACACCTTGGGGCCTCAGTCCTCAGTGCGCCTCAGAGAAAAGCTGCCCCTCCCGTCTCCTGGTCTCCGGCTGCGCTCCGAGCTCACCCGGCCTGTGACCGAGCATTTCTGTCTCTGGCACGGCCCCGTTTAGAATCTCCAAACCCAGCAGATCCTGCAGCTGCTCCCGCGCTGCTCCTCCCGGAGGAGGAAGAAGGGGGTCTCTCCGGGTCTGCAGCCCGTGGGGTCCCCGCTCACAGATCAGTGGCCCAGCTGGGCTTCAGATCTCAGCCCAAGGTAACCCCGAGCTGAGAGACACCTCAGCTCAGCTCCGTCTCTCCCGCCGGCTTCTGAGACCTGGGAGCTCGGTCGCGCTCAGACACCCCTGGTCTTTTTGTGTCCCCGTGGGTCCTGAGACCACACTGTCCCTGCAGGGGCTTCACCCCCCGCTTGGNAACTTGGCCTCTGGGGCAACGTCCCTCAGTGGAGTCGACTTCTAACAGTTCCGAGTCTGTGCTCCGCTGCTCGCTCCCTTGCCGGCAGCCGGCCCCTCCCCCCGGGGTCTATCTTCCCGTCGCCGCAGATTCACTTCTCCGCACGTCCTACCTTCCAGAAAGTGGTCGATTTTCTGTTCCTAGAATTGCTGCTCTTCTTCTCTTCAATCTCAGGTAGAATTTGTAGGTGTTCAGAATAGTTTGATAGCTATCTGGGTGAATTCCTGGGACCTGATGATAATCGGTCTCCTACTCCTCCGCCATCTTGCCACTCCCCTCTGGCCCTTCTTTTTACTACATCTTTATCTTTGGGGTAAATACCCAGGAGTGCAATTGCAGAGTCATAGGGTAGCTCTATTTTTAATTTTTTGAGGAATCTCCACACTGTTTTCTAAAGTGGCTGCACCAACTTGCATTCCCACCAACAGTGTAAGGGGGTCCCCCTTCTCCATATCCTCTCCAACACTTGTTGTTTCCTGTCCTGTTGATTTTGGCCATTCTAACTGGTGTAAGCTGGTATCTCAATGTGGTTTTGATTTGAATTTACGTGATGGCTAGTGATGATGAACATTTTTTCATGAGTCTATTGGCCATTTGTATGTCTTCTTTGGAGAAGTGTCTGTTCATGTCTTCTACCCTTTTTTTGATATGACTATCTGTTTTTTGGGCATTGAGCTTGAGGAGTTCTTTATAGATTTTGGATATCAGCCCTTTGTCTGTAGTGTCATTTGCAAATATCTTCTCCTATTCCATGGGTTGTCTCTTTGTTTTGTTGACTGTTTCTTTTGCTGTGCAGAAGCTTTTTATCTTGACGAAGTCCCAAAAGTTCATTTTTGCTTTTGTTTCCTTTGCCTTTGGAGATGTGTCTTAAAAGAAGTTGCTCTGGCCAACGTTGAAGAGGTTACTGTCTATGTTCTTCTCTAGGATTTTGATAGATTCCTGCCTCACGTTGGGATAGAGGGAACATTCTTCAACTTCATAAAATCTATCTATGAAAAACCCACAGTGAATATCATTCTTAATGGGGAAAAACTCTCAGCCTTCCCATTTAGATCAGGAACACGACAAGGTTGCCCACTCTCTCCACTGTTGTTCAACATATTACTAGAAGTCCTAGCAACAGCAATCAGACAACAAAAAGAAATAAAAGGCATTCAAATCGGCAAAGAAGTCAAACTCTCTCTCTTCACAGATGACATGGTACTTTATATGGAAAACCCAAAAGACTCCACACCGAAACTATTAGAACTCATAACAGCAATTCAGTAATGTGGCAGGATACAAAATCAATGCACAGAAATCAGTTGCTTTCTTATACATTAGCAATGAAAATCTAGAAAAGGATATTAGAGAATCAATTCCATTTACTACAGCACCAAGAACCATAAGATACCTTGGAATAAAACTTACCAAAGAGGTAAAGGATCTGTACTCAAGGAACTACAGAACACTCATGAAAGAAATTGAAGAAGACACAAAAAGATGGAAAAGCATTCCATGCTTATGGATCAGAAGAATAAACATTGTTAAAATGTCTATACTGCCCAGAGTATCTATACTTTCAATGCCATTCTGATTAAAACTCCACCAGCATTTTTCAAAGTGCTGAAACAAAGAATCCTAAAATTTGTATGGAACCAGAAAAGACCCCGAATCGCTAAGGAAATGTGGAAAAAGAAAAACAAAGCTGGGGGCATCACGTTGCCTGATTTCAAGCTTTACTACAAAGCTGTGATCACCAAGACAGCATGGTACTGGCACAAAAACAGACACATAGACCAATGGAACAGAGTAGAGAGTCCAGATATGGACCCTCAACTTTATGGTCAAATAATCTTTGACAAAGCAGGAAAACATATCCAGTGGAAAAAAAAGACAGTCTCTTCAATAAATGGTGCTGGGAAAATCAGACAGCTATGTATAGAAGAATGAAACTTGACCATTCTCTCACACCATACACAAAGATAAACTTGAAATGGATGAAAGACTTCAATTACATTTTATTTAAACTATTTTTATTCAATCATATTGTATTCTATGGGAGGAATTATATATTAAAAAGACATTTCACAAACCTAGTGATACCTGACAATCTCATTCATTAATGGACATACATGCACACACACACTGTAGTTTATTGATCATAGGACTCTGAAGAAAACGGCAAGAGTGTGACAAGTTCAAAGTGGGTGAAAAAGTAGCTAGGGATAAATGTTCAAGGATCAAAAAGGAAGTGCAGATTGGAAGAGATGAAAGGAGACTGCAGAAACTTGTTGAAGTTTAAATGAAATGAATAAAGTTATAAGAGAGGTTCTTAAATTCATTTAACAAATCAAGTATGATTCTAGGGAATATAGAAAACAATCAGACAATATCCTTATCACTGCCATGAAGAAATTTACTGTCTGGTAGGGGAGACATATGAATAAAAAATTGCTCTATAGTGTAGTGGATAGTATGATAGTAGAGGTAAGGACAGGGTGTCATGGAAGTGCAAAAGAGGAGTATCTAAACCAAATTGTGGGGGTCAGGTGAAGTTTCTTGGAGCAGATCCCATGCTGAATCTTAAAGCATAAATATGTTACCTTAGTGAATATGGGAGACAAAATTTTCCAGGCAGGGCTGAGGGAAAACATATGAAACGTTATGGAATAGAGGACATTGCAGAATGCCATACTTTAAAAGTTAACATAATGAAACTTATGATTTAAAGATACATCAGTGTGGAGTGTAGTCTGACTCATGGCCAGAAAATGAGTTGAGATGCTATTATTGTAATCCAGAGTAAAAATAATAAACAGGTGAATAAATAGGCATTGGCAATGGGGAGGGTGTGAAGGGGTTACATTTGACAGTTTTATGAGATAAAATTCAACAAAGTGGAATTTATCTTGTTGAATTCACTGAAGTCCAAAATCTAGACTTCAGTTTTTAGGCTCAGAAACCTGTTTTTGGCTCTTTACTGAGATAGAGCCTACAATTCAAACTAACATTAAAAAGGGGTCAGAGGCTGATGTAAAACCAGCATGGCAGATGATTATTTGCAATGCAAGAGATTAACTGTCACAGTGACGATAATATTTGCTTTGGCATTAAGTTCAGATGTTTTCTCCTTGTAAAAAGATACACATAAGAAATGAGACATAATCAGAAAGTTGCTTGACCAACCTGGAATTTGAGGTAGGGAAATTAAATTGCATGTTTCGAAGGTTTAATAGCATCAGGCCACATATGGGAGATAGGAATGTTCAACTAGGCTAGCTACATTCTCTCCCTTGGACAGTTAGGCACAACCAAAGTATGCCTCTTGATGTCCTGTTTCTATGATGCCACTGCTAACCAGCAGTGCTTCAATGAACATTCTTTTTTTTAAAAGATTTTATTTATTTATTTCAGAGAGAGAGAGAACATGAGAGGGAAGAAGGTCAGAGAGAGAAGCAGACTCCCCATGGAGCTGGGAACCCAAAGCGGGACTTGATCCCGAGACTCTGGGATCATGACCTGAGCCAGAGGCAGTTGCTCAACCAACTGAGCCACCCGGGCGCCCCTCAGTGAATATTCTTTACATTAATATCTTTAGTCAAGTCTTAATTTGTCCAGTTTTCCTTTTGAAGATGATTTTTGATAACTTTGCCTCAATATATATTCATGTTACAATTTAATTCTCAGTCATAAGTCTAATTTCCCTTATTTCCAAGTTCTTAGAGGTGGTGGTGGAGTAACAACTGACCTCTCTGTCACTATTTACTTTCTACAAATTCCAGGTGAAAGATGAAAGACAGTGCAATAGAGAAGGAAATGGGTAGGATCCAAACAAAATGTGGTTTACAAAGAGAAGGCTCTTAAAGGTGCCTGGGTGGCTCAATAGATACAGCATGCAACTCTTGATCTCAGAGTTGTGAGTTAAGCCCCACCAAGGCTGTAGAGATACTTAAAACAAAACAAAAACCCAAAACAACAACAACAACAGGAGCAGCAACAAATAAAGAAAAGGTTCTTAAGGGCAATTAACCATACCATAGGCTAATACATAAAATCCATCATTTAAATTAATCAAATCCTGACATTTTATCACTGAGCCATCTGAAGAGACTGTCTTTGGTATAGTCGTTTAGCCAGAATCCTTGCCAGAATATACGTTATTTATATTAACACATCTATCATTTATTTAATACCACAATGTCCCAGTCCCAGGAACTATGGGGAAAGCGGAAATTACCAACATATAGTCCCTATTCTTAAAGAGCTCACTATTTCGAAGGGCAGACAAACACATAAAAAAGTAATTACACAACAGTGGGATAATAGAAATAGCTTCAGTTGGAGTATAGAGGAAACAGTAATCACTTCTGTCTGAGGAAAGGCAGGATGGGGACAGTAAAGAGTTATGTCACAAAGGACACAATGCCTGTGTGCTGACTCATTATCACCAAAGTTAAACTTGGCAATTGGCTTATTGGAAAGATCTAACTGAATGGATACCTCCAACACAGGAGAAGGATTTAAACCACAACGTCTAATACTGGTCATAAAACACCTCAAATTGTTCTAGCTTTTTCTAAAATAATGAAGAGACCCTAAAAATTTCATCTATTAAAGTTTATTTTTTAGTTTATTAAAAACAATAGAAACAAAAATAGCAGTCATATAGTCATTCTAAGGAGTTTGATAAGGGGTACTGTAATATCAAAATCATAGTTACAGGATATCACAGCTGCAAAAATGATGGGAATCTCTGGTGCCTTATTTTCTTCATTTTCTAATGTAATCTTTAGTCTATTGAATGTTCACTTAGTACCTACTGTGTGCATTTTGCAATATATATCAAATCATCATGCTGTACATCTTAAACTTACACAATATTATATGTCAATTATATCCCCTCAAAGCTGGGGGGGGAAAAAAAACCCTACCAGTACCTGTTACAGTGATAATATGAAAATGAAGTCTGTGAATAGGGAAAGGAATTAGATCTAATGGTACAAATAGATATAATGCAAATGGTCATTGCCTTAAGGGAACTTGGAGGAGGTGATAGTAAACAAAGTGCCAAAATGGTTCAGAGGGAAGATAGTTATTCTAGTCAGAGAAGTCAAGAAATGTTTAATGGGGAAATGATATTTGATCTGTGTTTTACAACAACAGTGAAAGTCTTGGTGAAGAATAGATCCAAATATTTTTTCCCATGATAATCGAATAACCTTTTAAAATAAAGATAGATGTGTAAAGGAAAAAGTTCGACTGTTTTCCTTCCTACGTAGGAAAAACCCAGTCTTCCCTGCTGTCTTTCCTTTGTCTCCTTTACTACTCACACAGAACACTTCACTTGACACTTTTAGTCACCAAACATATGAGGCAGCGTGGGGGCGGCAGGGGGCGGGGGGGCTTACAATAAGCAAGTCTCTGACAACACCAGCTGGGTATCCTATAATTTAAGTCAGTTCTGACACTATCTACCCAGAGATAGCATCAGATCTCAAGGTAAAGGTACAGCCTTACAAGACTCCCCCATCCCCCAATTTCAGACATTGTTTTTTTTTTTTAAGATTTTATTTATTTATTTGATATATATATATATAGAGAGAGAGAGAGATCACAAGTAGGCAGAGAGGCAGGCAGAGGGAGAGGGGGCAGCAGGCTCCCCACTGAGCAGAGAGCCCGATGCTGGGCTTGATCCCAGGACCCTGAGATCATGACCTGAGCCAAAGGCAGAGGCTTAACCCACTGAGCCACCCAGGAGCCCCCAGACATTAATTATAAGCTCAAGTGCTTCTGACCAACCAGCTGTAGATCAGAGGTTCCAATGACCCTCTTCTCAGGTTCAATTAATTTTCTAGAGCAGCTCGCTCAGGGAAACATTTATCAGTTTATTAAAGGCTATGACAGAGGATACAGATGAACAGCCAGATAAAGAGATACACAGGGCGAGGTCTGAGAGGGTGTGAGTGCAGGAGCATCTGCTGCAGTGGACTTGGGGGTGCAAACCCAACTCCTCATGTGGATGTGTTTGATAGCCTGGAAGCTCTCCAAACCCCACACAGAATTTTATGGTGGCTTCCTTATGTAGGCATGATCAATTATTAACTCCATTCCCAGCCCCTCTCCACTCTCTGGAGGATGGGGGAGTGGTGTGGAGTTGAAAAATTCATGTAGGCCTTACAGGAAAGAAGAGACTGAGCAACAACTTGAAACGGACAAGGGAGTTACTCAAAGGCCTGTCTGGAGAATGGTGCAATCAGAAGGAAAAATGGGAACAAAGATTGTTTAAGGAAAAGCAGGAAATCCAGAGTAGCTGCAGCAACAAGGTGAGGAGCAGAGTGGTAGGAGAGATCAGGCAAGGTAGGGACAGAATATGCATGATCTAAAAGGCCACTGTGAGGACCTTTTTTTTTTTTTAACTGAACTATAATTAAAATACAATGCTACATTATTTCAGGTGTACAATATGATTCAACAATTCTATACATTACTCAGTGTTCATTACAATGCGTGTACTCTTAACCCCCTTTATCTTTTTCACCCATCATCCCACCCACCACCCCTCTGGCAGCCACCAGTTTGTCCTCTGTATTTAAGAGTCCTTGTTTTTTTGTTGTTGTTGGTAAGGACCTTGACTTTCACTCTGAGTGAAAATGGGAGCCACTGTATATCATTGAGGAACATGCCCTGTTTTGCCATTTATTCAGGCCATCTTTTTGTCCATCAATAGTCTTAAAGTTTTCTTCATATAGGCTTTATGCATTTCTTTTTATGCTTAGTCTTAGATATTTTAGGATTTTGTTGCTAATATGAATGGAATCTTTCTAGCATTATATTCTCTAATTGTAATTGCCATTAAGCAAACTATTGATGGGTGCCTGGTTGCTCAGTTGGTTAAGTGTCTTACTCTTGATTTCAGCTCAGGTCATGATCTTGGGGTCATGAGATCCAGTCCCACACAGAGCAGATTCAGATACTAATAACCACCTAAGCTGGGTGTGAAGTTGGTAACCTCCTCATGAAAATTAAGAGATCTCCATATATCTAATCAATATAAAAATCAAGTTTTTTAAAGATTTACTTATTCTAGAGAGGGAGAGGGAGTGAGAGTGAGCAGAGGGGAGGGCAGAGAGAGAGAATCTCAAGCAAACTCCCTGCTGAGAGTGGGGCTGGATCCTTCAAACCTTGAGACCATGACCTAAGAGTCAGTCATTCAACTGACTGAGCCACCCAGGCACAGCTCAACAGGGTCTTTTCGTTTTATTTTGTTTTTTAAAAGATTCTATTTATTTAGAGAGAGCATGCATACGGATGTGCATGAGCAGGGGCAGGGCAGAGGGGTGGAGGGAGGGAAAGAATCTCAGACAGACTCCAAGGTGCTCCAACCCACAATCCTGAGGATCATGACCTGAGCCAAAACTAAGAGTTCGATGCTCAACTGACTGCAGCACCCAGGTACCCCTTCTCTGTTCTCTTAACACATCACTCCCCATACACTGGTGCCTTAAAAAGTTCTTAAAATGTACAGGGTGTTTTTCCATTTTTTTGTCCCAATCCTGCTCCATTGCATCCATTAGGATGGCTACTATTAAAAAAATTATAAGTATGGTTAAAGATGTGGAGAAATTAGAACTCTTGTGCACTACTGGTGGGAATGTAAAATGGTGTGGCTGTTATTAAAAACAGTATGGCGAGTCCTCAAAAAATTAAAAATAGAATTACCATACAATCCAGCAATTTCACTTCTAGGCACACACCCAAAAGAATTGAAAGCAGGGACGTGAAGAGGTATTTATTTGTACACTCATGTTCATGGCAGCACTATTCATAAAGGTCAAGGAACAGAAGCAACCCAAATGTCCAACAACATACGAATGGATAAACAAAATGTCGTATATATACATACACTGAAATATTCAGTCTTAAAAAGGATATTATGACACATGCTACCACATAGATGAACATTGAGAACATCAAGTTGAGTGAAATAAGCCAGTCACAGAAAAGATATATTATATGATTCCATTTCTATGAGGCACCTATAGTAGTCAAATTCATAGAGACAAAACGAAAAATGGTAATTGCCAAGAACCAGGGGTTGGAAGAACAGTGAGTTCTCCATGGGTACAGAGTTTCAGTTTAATAAGATGAAAAGAGTTCTGAGATGAATGGTGGTAATGGTTGCCCAACAGTGTGAATGGACTTAATGCCACTGAACTGTACACTTAAAAATGGTTGAGATGGTAATATTACATGGGTGCCTGGGTGGCTCAATTGGTTGAGTGTCTACCTTCAGCTCAGGTCATGATCCTGGGCTCTCTGCTCGGTGGGGAGCCTGCTTTTCCCTCTCCCTCTGCCTGACTCTCCCCCTACTTGTGCACTCTCTGTCAAATACATAAATAAAATCTTTTTTAAAAAGATGGTAATATTATATGTGCTTTACCAATTTAAAATTTTTTTAATTAAAGAAAATTTTAAACCTGTTCCATCAGTATTTGTGTTTCTTGTTGCCTCTTTAATTCTGTGAGGCCCAGTTTTGTCCTCTGCCTAGTGCTTTGAACTCAACCTTCCTCACTGACCTTTGTCTCCAATGTTACCTTTGTCTGGACCTGGAACTCCTTGAGTCCCTCAATATTCACCTTTGCCCGGATTATGGTTCTTTCTCCTTTTCTTGGAGTTCTTGTCAGCTCCCTTTCTCTTTTTTTTAAATCCAATCTTGCTCTTAAGACCCCCAGTTTGGGCCAATTTCACTTCTAAAGAAAGATCTGAGAAATAAAGCACACAATTCTAGAATACAGACTATCTGTATTCCAGGTATAACTATGAACTTAATGCTGTTTAATAGAAATTAAGAAATCACATTTATGGAGAATTGCTTGAAGGATACACTGTTTAGCCACTGCTTGGAATTAGTTTGTTTGCTTGTTTTTGTTTTCTTTTCTTTTTTAAGTTTATTTTTTTAGTAGTTTCTGCACCCAACATGGGGCCCAAACTCACAACGCCAAGATCTAGAGTCATATGCTCTACCTATGGAGCCAGCCAGGGACCTGCTTGTTTTTGTTTTCTAAGCCAAGGCTCAATAGAGGAGCTCTAGTAACTTTGTGAACCTCCTGAAATTGTCTGTGAAAACCTGGGTGATTTTAAAAGTTCTCAGTATACTCTCTTATTCATTCCCCCTGGAAAAAGAATTCAGAATTTCTATATATATTCTAAAATTTGTTATTCCTTGGATTGAAACAGATCATTAAAGCCTTACCTCAACTGAAATGCTCTGCCCCAAGCTCAGAATGGGTTTCACCAAACAATGCTTTGGCACTATGCCAACAACTTACATGGAAGGACATTTAAAGGAAACAGCCTCAGCTCTAAAAATCTGTTTAGGGAACTACCATAAAAACAAAGAGAGCAAGACAAAGATGGGCACAGATCTGCCTGGATATCTCAAGCTCTTAACCAGAAAATATATCTGTAAAGGCAGAAACATGCTGATGCTATCAAGAGACAAGAAGAGATGATGAACAAGGCCAAGGAGAATGAAATTCCCTGTCAGAACTGAGTCAAATGTAATGGCAGCACTAAAGGTTCTTCCTTCATAAGCATAAGCATGGGATTTGGAGAGCTACCAATGCAGATAATAATGGCAGTTTTCAGATAAATATATATAACATTTTGCATATACATTGAGTATACCTAAGTTAAAGAAAGGTTTATTTTTTTTTTAAAGATTTTTTTATTTATTCATTTGACACAGAGAGAGAGATTACAAGCAGGCAGAGAGGCAGGCAGAGAGAGAGGAGGAAGCAGGCTCCCTGCTGAGCAGAGAGCCCGATGCGGGCCTCGATCCCAGGACCCTGAGATCATGACCTGAGCCGAAGGCAGCGGCTTTAACCCACTGAGCCACCCAGGCGCCCTAAAGAAAGGTTTAAACTACAAAAGATATCATGTGACATTTTTAACGATTCTCCCTTTCCAATTTCAGGATAATTCTCTTTTATGTAACTCTCACATTCCTTGATTTAGCTAAAATCTATCCACCCATTCCTCAGCTTAAAAAAATATATATATACATGTATATATATATACATGTATATATATATTTTTTTAAAGGTTCCACACCCAATGGGGGGCTTGAACTCATGACCTGATGATTAAGAGTCTCATACTTTGCTGACTGAGCCAGCTAGGTGCCCCATCAGCTTTTAAAATTATGACAACAGGGACACCTGGGTGGCTCAGTGGGTTAAAGCCTCTGCCTTCGGCTCAGGTCATGATCTCAGGGTCCTGGGATCTAGCCCCGCATAGGGCTCCCTGCTCAGTGGGGAGCTTGCTTCCCCCTCTCTCTCTGCCTACCTCTCTGCCTACTTGTAATCTCTCTCTCTGTGTCAAATAAATAAAACCTTTAAAAAATAAAATAAAATAAAATTACGACAACAAATATGGTACAAGTAGAATTGCTTTTGTTTCACTAAACCGAAAACCACCCTCTCTCCTCCTCAAACACACACACTCATAGCTCTTTTACTATTTAAAAAATTTTTCAAAAGCATATCCACAAAGAATTATGACAAAAAGTTTTCCTTTTATTGGAGTGAACCCCCTCAAATAGTCAACAGTCATTTGGTTGGAATTATGTGGAGAATTTAGTTCCAGACATTGGTAGCAAGTCTAAGCTTTCTCCAAAATAGCCACAACAGCAACTGACTAATATCAATAAGGCCAACTGTGATACTAAGGATGCAAAGTATATGGTCTGGGACTGAAGAAATGAGTTATTAATTTAGATCTCTATAGAAAGGGAAACAAATTCAAGATTCTTTTGATCATCTTAAGCTCACATGGAGAAAGGATGTCGAGTGTTCAAATCGTGATTCACCTTATTATAATATCAATAATTACAATTAAATCAATGAGTGCAGTGAAAGTTTCTGTTGGACTACTCCTATTTCCCTTTGAAAGTATACAGATGAGAAACATTCAGTCGCCTTTACCTTTTCTTAAAGATACTTACACCATGGTTATCACAGCAGACTTTGGCTTTCTATTTAAACACCTTCAAAATTAAGTCAGGTATCTGCCTCAGGTCTCTAGGTAGAACATTCCTCTCACTGCCCTCTAAATAAAACCACTCAGGGGTGCCTCGATGGCTCAGTCATTAAGTGTCTGCCTTCAGCTTGGGTCAAGATCCCAGAATCCCAGGGTTCTGGGATTGAGCCCCTCTCCTATACCCCCTGCTTGTGTTCCCTCTCTAGACTGTTTCTGTCAAATAAATAAATAAAATCTTTAAAAAAAATCTTAAAAATTTAAAAAATTAAAAAAAACCTCTTAGACATTACTCTCTTTGTGAATTAATGTGAACTAGTATCATCAGTGGTTATAGCCAAAGACTTTCTACAATAAGCTCAAGTTCAATTTTTAATTTTTTTCCTCCCATTTTTGCAGCAAAAATAGTCTCACAGCTAGGTCAGAGGGAAGTCAAGTCTGTGTCCTCCCCTAAGAAGTTTTCTTAGAGATTCAAATTTGTAAGAAGCTTCTTGGTGGGCTTTAGTTCAATCCTTTAATGAGTGCTCTGAGAGCAAACCGATTTCCTGGCTTTGTGGGTAAACGTGGTACAGTACAGTAGTAAGCAAGATGTTGAACTTGAGAATCTCAGCAGATATAAGCTGAGCACTTACCTGAAATAAAATGTTTTATGTATTTCATTTCAGAGAAACACCACCTAAGGATAAAGCAAAAACTTATCAGTCCAAGCCCTGCTGACATAATACTTACTATTTATCAAAAGTTACCAATGTTCAGGCACCTGGGTGGCTCAGTGGGTTAAAGCCCCTGCCTTCGGGTCAGGTCATGATCCCAGGGTCCTGGGATCGAGGCCCACATTGGGCTCTCTGCTCGGCAGGGAGCCTGCTTCCTCCTCTCTCTCTGCCTGCCTCTCTGCCTACTTATGATCTGATCTCTCTCTCTCTCTGTGTCAAATAAATAAAATCTTAAAAAAAATAAAAGTTACCAATGTTCATAGCAGCAATGTTCATAATCGCCAAACTGTGGAAAGAGCCAAGATGCCCTTCAACAGACGAATGGATAAAGATGTGGTCCATATATACAATGGAATATTACGCAGCCATCAGAAAGGATGAATACCCAACTTTTGTATCAACATGGACGAGACTGGAGGAGATTATGCTCAGTGAAATAAGTCAAGCAGAGAAAGTCAATTATCATATGGTTTCACTTACTTGTGGAACATAAGGAGTAAAATGGAGGATGTTAGGAGAAGGAAAGGAAAAGTGAACTGGGGTAAATTGGACAGGGAGATGAAAGATGAAAGACTGTGGATTCTGAGAAACAAACTGAGGGTTATGGAGGGGAAGGAGGTGGGGGGATGCGTGAGCCTGGTGGTGGGTATTAAGGAGGGCATGTATTGCATGGAGCACTGGGTGTGGTGCATAAACAATGAATCATTAAGTGTCTGCCTTCAGCTCAGGTCGGGTCGTGATCCCAGGGTCCTGGGATGGAGCCCCGCATCAGGCTCCCTGCTCTGCTGGAAAGCCTGCTTCTCCCTCTCCCACTCCCCCTGCTGGTGTTCCCTCTCTCACTGTCTCTCTCTCTCTGTCAAATAAATAAATAAAATCTTAAAAAAAAAAAAAAAGGGAGGGTATGTATTGCATGGAGCACTGGGTGTGATGCATAAACAATGAATCTTGGAACACTGAAAAAAAAATAAACATGTTTAAAAAAGTTACTGTGTGTTGGGAAACTCTACTATGTGCTTTACAAAGATCACCTTACTTAATTTTCACTAAAACCTGGGCCTAGAAAGCAGATATTATTCTTTCCCACAGATGAAAAACCTGGGCCTAAGCTTAAGTGGCTTGCTCGGGGTCATATAATCAAAGATCAGTAGAGTCACAGTGGTAGAGATTTGAATCCCTGCTTGCCAGACTGCTCTTGACCACAATTCTTATCTCTCTTGTAGACTTGGCCACAGATGAAGACGACGACGATGGTCAAGTGCATTTCTAGGGCAGTAACTGAGAACTGTGGTCAAATACCATGGAGTAGAATTTGAAGTCTTAAATGCCCACATGCTCCTCTTCAGTAGCTCTGGCACTGAGTTCAGAAGAAAACTCTCTATTCCACTATGTCTCCACATTTCAGCATCCCTTATTTCTTTATTTTTGACTGAGAACCTCTTAGAGCAATCATTCCCAAAAGTATGGTCCATGAACAAATTGTTTGAAAAACATGAAAAGTCTTTGTGGAAACTACAGACACCTGAACCCCACTCTGGATGTAATGACTCAAAATCTCTGGGAGGGGTGGCAACAAGAAACCCAGGAGGTCTTTTTGCCTATTAAATTTTAGATTATTCATTGCCTTGCAGCAAAAGAGCTAGTGTAATCAGCAGGAGGTAAATTGAAAGCTAGCCTCCATAATAATCAGCCTGACATGGGACAGATTGAGAAGGCATAGGGTCATAACATTTAACATTGTTTTGGAGCTGGAAGAGATCTTGAAAATGGTCTATTCCAATGTTTTTTTCTAACAGGGTTCTATGAAGCCTTATGAGTTCTAAAATAGGATATAAGAAAAAAGGACTGGCGGTCAGAGCTTAAAGTCCTAAAAAAAATGACTGCAGAAGCTTTCCTGGTAACCTGGAATTTTGTGTAAGACTGTATCTGAATACAGGTTTTACTGATTTAAACAAACAACCAAAATAAACCTTGGCTGCAAATAGAAGAAAAAATTCTCAAGGCCCAGCATGCACCCCAAACTAATTAAATCAAGCTTATGCTAGTTGGTTCCAGGTATCAGCATTTTTCAGTACCAGGTGATTTCAATGTATAACCGGGGCAGGGGGGGGACCACCATACCAATTTGCTCTGTGCTTCCTCATTTGAGATAAAAGAAAATTAAGATCCTAAGAATTTAAAGGCAATCAGGATTAAAACCAGCATCTCAACTTCTAGCTCACTATACTGTGTTCTCTCCACAATCCAGAATGAACTAATAATTCCTCTAAATTTGAGGGCATATAAATCAAGGTTATTAGGTAACCTCACATTTATGGCGTTCTCTGGACTTTTAAAGAGTTCTTCATATGTATTTTATTTTTAGATTCTTTATAAAGATACTGGGAAGCAGGCAGGGTAAAACTTTATCTGTCTCAGAATGAGGAAAACAGAAGTCAGTTAACTCAAAGTGGCTTAGAAGTACAGCCAGAATTAAACTCTTTATCTTCTAATTTCTGGATTAAATAAATCTAATTTGGCAAGTGTTTGTGTGCCTAGTATGTGTTAAAACATGGTCAAAGATTGACATCATCTATGCCCTCAATTAGTGTACAGTCTTCTTAGAAAAACAAATAACTAAACACTGTGCAGTCTGAATTATCCCTTGGACTAGCAGAAGCTGAAAACACCCCCTAATTGGTCTTGATAACAAAGTTCAATTCTCTTCAAATTCAGTTTGTGGCTTCTACTTTATTTCTATGGCAACTAATGTTGGGGAACTCAAGGGATTGGTATACAGCTATTGCATCTCCAGGCAAGGCCAGTAGCTGAAAAATGTCTTGATGGGGTAGAGAGGAGAGAAGAAGGGTGCAATTTCAGTGAGGTTCATTTCATAATCTCTGAAGCCAAGGCTATGACTCAGCAGAAGACTGGGAGATTCCAAAACAAAGGACTGGATGGATAAGAAAGAGTATTCACATAAATAATTATTTCTTTTTCCATGGCATTTTAATAACTTGACAGTTTACAATTTATGTTGAAGATAAGTACTACACACCAAAGAGGAAAATAGCATGTAAGGAATAGTATTTGTATCAGTAATTCAGAGTGGTGGAGAAGAATGTTCAGTCAACTTTTTTCATGAGGAACTCATCAGACATTGCAAAATGTTGCCATCCATATTTTACCAAATAAAAGATAATGAAAGAACCAGGAAGCCATGTTTTATTTATGAACTGAAACAAGTTGGCCAGGAATGATCTATCACAGTTGTTCTCAAACTTTAACTTGCATCAGAGTCACCTAGAAGGCTGGGTCCCAAGAGTTTCTGATTCAGCAGGTCTGAGATAGAGCCCAACAATTTACATTTCTTACAAATTCAGGCGATGCTGATGCTGTTGGTTCAGATACCATACTTTGAGAACTACTGGTTTATCATAAAGTCCACAATATACTAGATACATACAGACAAGCACACATGCTTGTTGCAAATCATGACAACTTAGTCAATTCTCTATTATTGTCTTTGTAAATGATACTCTCCCCACCAACCTAATGGCCAAAAATAAGATTAAATCAGGAAGAAGTTATGGCTAGTCACTTAATTAGGCCATCTATTTAAGAGCACAAACGAGTTTTGAAATGAATGTTTGGTATTTGACAAAGGCAACCAGTGAGGTATATCTAACAACTAGGAAATGACATTGTCCTTTAAAAGCCTTTACTTATCTTGAAGCAGACATCAATTTTATTTCTTGTATTTAAGAGAACACACTTTGGACTTCTTTGTACCTTAAATGTTATCCAAGTTCCCATCCTCATTCTTTTCTCACTACTCACTTTCCCCGAGTTTTTTTTTTTGTTTTATTTATTTATTTATTTATTTGACACAGAGAGATCAGATCACAAGTAGGCTGAGAGGCAGGCAGAGAGAGAGAGAGAGGGCGAAGCAGGCTCCCTGCTGAGCAGAGAGGCTGATGTGGGCCTGGATCCCAGGACCCTGAGATCATGACCTGAGCCGAAGGCAGAGGCTTTAACTCACTGAGCCACCCAGGCGCCCTTCCCTGAGTTTTCTTAACCACTCCCTCCCACCCCCCACACCTGCTTCATTTACTATATACATCACTGATTAGTAACTTTGTTTAGGTTAAAAAATTCCTTTGAGAATCTGATTAATGCCCTTTCTTCATAAAAATAAACATACCCACTAGGGCGCCTGGGTGGCTCAGTCAGTTAAGTGTCTGCCTTCTGCTCAGGTCATGATCTCAAGGAACTGGGAATTGAGTCCTGTTCAGTGGGGAGTCTGCTTCTCCCTCTGTCCACCCCCCCCACTTGTGTGCTCTCTCTTTCTCTCTCAAATAAATAAAATCTTTTTTAAATAAACATACACACCTATATACATTTCACATCCAATTCAAGACATTTTCCACTTAAGTCTATAGGCCCCAGGTTAAGAACTCCCTATCTATAAACTAATGATTCAAAAATCTATATCCTTCAGTCTGAATTTTTATTTTGAGCTTCAGTATTAAATGTCCAAATAGCTACTTAATATCTGTTTTTGGATGTCACACAAAAGTCTCAAAATCTACAGGTATTGAGGAATGACTGCTTAATATGGATGGGGTTTCCTTTTGGGGTGATGAAAAGGGTCTGGAATAAGTATTAGTGATGGTTGTACAACACTGCGAATATACTTAATGTCACTGAATTGTGGGGTTTTTTTATGGTTAAAGTAGTAAGTTTCACATAATGTATATTTTACCACAACTTAAAAAACTGAAATAATCTCTATTCCCCATCTCTCACACACCCAAAATCTGTTCTTTCTCTTGTATTTCTTGTCTTTGAATATCAGTTACTAGTCTAACCATTCACCTAGTGGCTCAAGCCAGAAACCTAAGAGTCATCTTTAACAATGTTCTCTTTGGGTGCCTGGGTGGCTCAGTGGGTTAAAGCCTCTGCTTTCGGCCCAGGTCATGATCTCAGGGTCCTGGGATCGAGGCCCGCATCGGGCTCCCTTCTCAGCGGGGAGCCTGCTTCCCCCTCTCTCTGTCTGCCTGCCTCTCTGCCTCCTTGTGATCTCTCTCCCTCTGTGAAATAAAGAAATAAAATCTTTAAAAAAAATGTTCTCTTTCACTTTCCCATTTTTAATTAGGAAGTTCTGTAAATTCTCCCTCATTAATAAAGAGTTAACTTGGAATAGTCATCTACTTCCTCTATCCTCAAAGTTTCTACCTAAGTTCAGGCTACCGTTATTAACCTCAGAGTCTCCAGTTTTGTACCTTCCCACCCTTCATAGAATCCTCACGATCACCCTGGGACAAAGGCATTACTATCCTCATTTCACAGCTAAGGAGACTAAGATTTGAAGTGGATTTTGAATTTGAACTTAAGTAAAACTTTCTTGGTAAGAGTCCAGAGTGGTGACTTTTCCTAGATCCCTTGTATGCTGGTTATTGTGTACTTTGTCTTCTCTCACCCAACTCCCTCTGCTCTATTCTGGGAAGCTGAACTCTCTGAACTACATCACCCAGACTACCCTACCCCTAGGCTTCTGTTTGGATTTTGCCAATGTAAAGTACTAGCTGGAGATCTGAGAACAGGAAGAGAGAGAAAGATTAGAGCATTTATTTCTTTACTTCATTTCTGCTTATAGCAGCTGCTTAGCCCTTATGGCCACAGCTCTTGTCAGGCAGTCCTTCTTCCAGATTGTAGCTGTAGGTGGACTCTGGTAAAAACACTCCTTCCCCTTTCCCCTCAGGCCTAGAAGTCCTACTAACTTGCCACTGTTGATGTGTTTCAACATTCCTTTCTAGTTCCTGTGACTACTGATCATACTTCTGTAAATAACTCTTTGGTTAAACTCTTCAGTTAAACCCTTTTGAAAGCACCGGCTATTTTTCTTCAAGGATTCTGACTGATAAACCAGGCAAACAAAAAAATGGCATGTTGTTGCACTTCAATTCATTCAATTTCTAATATCTGTAACAGAGTCTCCTTCCTTTCCTCTGATCCAAAGTTTTCCATCCTTCTGGGACTCCCTGGTCTTCCAAGAAGTCTCTCTAAAATAGTTACCTACAGAAAAACATTGTTGTTACCACTATTGTGCTTGTATATAGTGTGACATTAGTACTCTGCTCTCAGTGTGGAGTCTGCTTAAGATTCTCTCTCCCTCTGCCCCTCCTGCTTGTGTTCTCCCTCTAAGATAAATACATATTTTTAAAAATCCATCATTAAAGGTACTTCTATTCTACTTCTGATTAGATATAGCCTGCAGATTATCACCATTCTTTTTTTTTTCTTTTTAAGATTTTATTTATTTATTTGAAACAAAGAGAGAGAAAATCAGAGAGAGGACAAGCACAGGGAGTGGCAGGCAGGAGACAGTGAAGCAGGCGTCCTTAGCAAGGAGCCCGATGTGGGGCTCGATCCCAGGACCCTAAGATCATGACCTGAGCCGCAAGCAGATGTTTAACCGACTGAGTCACTCAGGCATCCCAGATTATCACCATTCTGGATATTATGAGGCCTGTTATTTCCCTGAGGGAGGAAAGAAGGTTACCATCTGTGTGTTTTGGAACAAGGGAGACATCACTTTTGAGACATCACTTCCTGTACAGATCCTGTATACTTCCTAAACAGCCAGGCCCTTATAAAACTAGGTCAAAGAGAAACAAAAGAGGCCTGACCTCACCAGAGCGGGGCTGGGCACACATGCACCAGAGAGCTACCTATAAATATTTTGATTGAATTCTCTTACCACAAAGACTTTGGTACAGATTTCACCCTGGGTTTTAGCTACTAGGATGATTTCTGATCCTAATCAGAACACTGCAGAAACCAAAAAGAATCTAAACATATTAGCCTTCTTTGGATTTCAATTTCCACTAAGAGCTCAAAGTATTGGCTCAAAAAATGACCCAAACTAAAGTCCTATAACAGGGGACAAACCCAAATGTCTACCAGATGCCAGGAAAATAAAGCAAAGCCCACTGTAAGTAAACGAAGAGTAATGGAGTCTGTAATGAACTATAGTAAATTAACAGTTGCTTCTCAGTTCCAACCACCAGTTGCTTTGTGGGAATGTGAGTTAAAAGTTAACAGATCTTCTTCTTCTTCTTCTTTTTTTTTTTAAGCTGGAACTCTGCATTGTTAAAATGTGAAATCTGGTTTTAAATAGCTACTCATTCAAACTTGCAAGGCTGTTGCAAGTCGTGGGTAGCCAGCCAGAGTTTGACTTTTCTTCATGGAGTAGATCTCCTGTGCCATATGAGACATTGACAGCAAATGTGCCACTTTCAAGTCAAATGTGGTATAAGATTTATGCTTTTTCTCAGTGAACCTGGATATTGCTGGAGAAATGGACAAACTCCATGAGTTACTAGAATGCGCCTTAGCTAGGGGTTTGGAGGTACCTGTTTCAGGAGGTAACTGGATAAATGTGTCCCACTTTGGGAACTATTTGGTGGGGAACAAAAATCCCCTTTGCTAGATATTTGGGCAAACATATCTTCTCTGGAGTGTCTGGGAAACCCTTATGTATATTCAAGTATGGGGAGGGGGCAATAACCTTGGGAGTATCGGGAGAACGGTTTAAAAGAAAGTATGAGGATAAACAGGTATTAATGGGAAGTACATACAGTTATACCAGTGTCACCTAGTGAGGGGTTAGTCTCTTCAGTGTCGGGAGGGAGGAGCCAATAACCACTCCTCCGGCGCCACCTTCGGGCGCTTCTTGCTCACCACTGCCGTGCAGCCGTCAACTCCAGCGATCTCCATCTTAACGCTTTCTGCGCAGGCGCCCTTGAACACCAGGTTCGGGTTTAGGGCCGAGTCCTGCCTCTGACCACGCCCCTCCCCACAAAGCCCACCCCCCCAACCACGCCCCTCTTCTCAAGAGCCCACCAACCGCCCCTCCCGCCTTGGTTTCCCCGAAGGGCTCCTGCAACTGTTGGTCTGGCTCTAAGTACCTGAGGGCCATCTGTGCTGGACGCTGGAGAACACAGATGAAATACTCAGATCCTGCCTTTGGGTAGATCACAGACTTTCGAGGGAAGACAAACAAGTATATTATAATTATGTTAAATGCTGTGTGAAGGGGTTCAGGGTTGGTTGGGTACTAAAGGCTGCCACCAAGTAGCAGAACCTAAAAGGCCGCGTTAAAGCCTGCAGGCCATTCCAGCAAGAGGGAACAGAATGTGCAATAGCACAGAGGGGTAGGAGGAGTGCAGTGTGTGGGGGGGGGTTGGAACTGCAGGGAAGAGCTTTAGAATAGCTACAGGATGGTAGGGGGTATCTGCATTGTCTTGGAGGGTCTTAGAATTTCAGCCCAAAGGCTATAATAGATAACCACTGAACAGTTTTAACAGGAGAGAGACTTACCAGAGTATGTGAAGAGCCCAGCCGCAGAATAGAGGCAGGTGATTATCACAGTAATCCAGACAAGAGGAACTAAAAGCCACTATTCGACTTGTGGTACTGGGAACTGAGGTAAGACAATGGGTTCAACAGGTAGGTTTAAGGTAGAAATGATACAAGGCAAATGGCTTGGGGAAGAAGGAGAAAGTTTTTTAAAAATGACTGGGGAACTGAATTGTAAGGATTTATTTAGCAAGCTAATAGAAATGAGGAACTGGAAGGCTGGAGTTAATCCCCTATTCTTTGTCCCACTTAGCTCCCACCCCACAAGGGTTAAGAAACTAGGTAAGGGCTTTTTTGTGTCCACTTCTCCGATTCTCCTTCCAGGAGACCTCACTTTTACCTTGTTTCTTACAATACAGGAAGAGACTTTTTACTCCAGCTTTATTTCCTTGAATTTTCCCAAATGAAACGCCAATTTCTACTCCTAGGCCTATTCCTCTGTCCTGTACATGGCAGCCTCAACCCTCTACCAATCCCCGGAGGTACACCCTTACCTTGTCCTCACAACATGGACTAGTTTTCACTACTAGCACATGACATCTCCTGCTCTTCTGGACCTTCTGCAGGAAGCTGATACCTTGGGTCCCATGACTCTGTTATTGGATTGGCAGCCTCAGGTCAAGGCCAAGATGCTAGCACACATATCTGCTTTACTGCTTGGTGCTTATCCAGAGCTGCTTTAGGTTTCACCACTTATTGGGGGGGGGCGGGCAGCAAAGGGCCAGGTACAAAATTTACTACTATATAGGATTACACAGGATAGTAATTTCTACAGCTTTCCACACCTTAACAGAATTACCAGACCCCAGAGGCTGCTATAAGATAATTTATTACAGACTAGCCAAAAATGTCCTGTAACAATGGCACATACAATAATTAACAACAGCAAAGATGCTTAGTTTCTTGTTACGTGTATTGGCCAGTACAACTGTGGATAACATGGAGTCCTCAGGAGGTTCCGGAGGCTGCTACCAAGGATATACAAGAACCATGTCACTTCTCTGATCAAGGGCCTGAGAAGTCCATACGACCTCCTAAAAGAATTTGTCTCTGAGTTCCCAGGGAATGTTGATGGCCCCTCATTCAGCCTGTACAGAGGGATCATAGTCCAAGTTCCTTCTGTAGGGTTGAACATCTGCAAGGGGAACAGCAGCTGACCTAGATGAAGGGGAGTGAGGCCAAAACTAGATTCCTTCTGCAAAGGAGAGGACAACCAGAAGCCAGTAGCCATAGGTGAAGAGGACTCCTTCTAGACTGGTTTCTACAATTTTTGGCTTTGTTCAGAGCCTACCCAAGAAGAAAATACAGCCCTCTCCCCTGGATCCTTCGACTAGCCTTCAGGTGTACACACAAAGGAATAGCCTCTCATGTCCTGAAACATCACTGTTCCCCTTCCTATAGGAGTGAAGGAGGGGGACTCCTGGGCAGATGGCCTCTGGTGCTTGGGTTCCAAAGAACATTCTGCTCAGGGCTCTAAGTATCATGTGAACCTCTTTCTACTCATGACATAATTTGGGGGAAAAGATAAGCACAGCTCATTTCTAGAAGGTATCTGGTTCAGTCTCAAAGCCTTGTTTTCATGGAGCCACACAAAACCAGTGGATCCTGCTGCTCAAGGGAGAATCTAAATTCTATTCTGTATGTTCCCGCCCTGGCCATACTCCAATCCAGACTATAGGGCTCAGCAACACCTAGAGGCTCAAATGACTATTTAGCTAACCAGGTACAGGCTCCTGGCTCTCTAAACTTGTTCTTCTAATGGTTGATATGTATGGGTCTAGCTGGATAAGGTGTGGCATGGAGAGGGGTGGAGATGGGGTGTGGGGTGAAGGAGTGTCTACCAAGAATGGCTGACACTCTCAGAAATGTCTGTCCCTCCCTTTACGGAAAACCTCCCTATGCAGTAACCCCCGAAACCCAGCTCCTAGCACCACAGACCTGCTGGTCAGGATTTGTGACCCTTTCTGTGAAAGCCATACTCTTCATCACCCCAAATTTTTCCTTTAATTTCCTCAAACTGAAGGAGTCAGCCTCTCAACTATAAGAACCCTAAGCTGGCTACATAGTAACTCTCACTGGCCCTGTCTTGTGGAACTGATGCCATCTGGTTGGCACAGGAACCTAGGTGCTCAGCTCCCCTCTTCTATGGAACGAGACTCCGATTTGAGCTTCACAAACTCTCGAGCCACTTCATCATTGCTCCTCTGAGATAGAATCCGGAGAATAGTCATGCCTGTCTCGTCCATGTGGATCTTCCGGCCCAAGGGGCACCAGCAAGCACAGCTGCCCTTGGTTGCCACATCCCTCAGAGGCATCACAGCCAGCCCCAGAACACGATCCTCACGGGCAAAGCAGTAATCCTTCACACATATTTGCAACTCATAGGCTTCCGGTCCCTCTTCATTTCCCAGGAGGCTGTGAGCACAGGGTGGGTGGAAGGGAGGAAGCCAGAACTGAAAGGGTCTTCAAATGTATTTATCCCAGCCACCATCCAACCCATTCCCTCTTCTCCCCTCTCAAGTCTTAAACCCCAGCTCACCCCCATCCCAGATTCCTGGAAGTTCCCTACCCCATAACTCACAAGTGAAATGTCTCATTGTATTTGGGGGCCCAGTTGTTGCTCTTTGATTTGGTTGTGAACTTCCTCTTCTTGTCACTTTGGTGTGGGCCAACCATGGTCACTTCCACAAAGGGCCGGAACATACCTGCTGTCTGCCACTTGAGGTCATTGGCAGCAACCACTGCCCAAACAAAGGAAGCCTGTAAGGGATCCCACCAAGTGTTCCCAGTTCTTGAACCCCCAGGTGGCATTCCCTTTGGAGGAGGGCTAAGTTGGAGGGCTGAGATAAAGCAGCCCTTGCCTTCAACTGATGAGGCCAGTGCATAAGAAAAGGTCAGAGACTTGGAAGTCTGTGCCACTCACCTTTCACTGTGACCTTGTGCTCCCCAGTTCCAGGATGTGTAAACAAGTCCACCTGAATAGAGACTTCTCCCACAGGATCATCCACACCAGACCCTGAAGGACAGATGGACAGTTGGTCCCTCACGAAGAACTCTAAGACTTCAGGCCTAATTATCCCAGGTAAAACTGAGGAGTTAGGAGGCCACCACCTTATATCCTAAAGCCTGAAGCAATCACCCAAAGTAGCCATGGGGAAGTAAGCAATGGGAGAAGGGAAAGCAAGGGAATAAAGAATGAAGTTGTATATTAAAATACATTAAGGTGACAACATCTTAGGTGAAATGTTCCAAAAATGCACCAGGAATCTCTCAGTTTCCCCCAAACCTCTCTTATCTCCTAGGCTGAAGAATTTTGCATGGAAAGATATTAGAGAGAAGGACAGTACTGCTACCTTGTATCTTTGCCTGGGAAGTATGTCCACCCCACAGTGTCTCAATGGAATAATGTGGGTCCCTTCTAGCCAAAGGCAATACTCCCCACTCTCCCACCTATCCTCAGATTCCAGGATGCACCTGGTTGGGAGGCTGCCTTGCTCAGACTTTGTCCTATTCATACCTGGACCCCTCCACAAGTGACTTCCCAGTCCCAATCTCTGGCCAGTTTGTAGGCTCCCCTCAGTAGAAGTCTCACTATTGTGAGAAAATACTGGTACTCTGCACCCCAGATAAAACTTTGTTCTCAAGTGCAGGGGTGGGGGAATCCTTAGGACAGAACTACTGTCAACCCCTTCTCAGATTGTATGAATACATCACTCATCTCTGAGACTTGGAATAGAGCTTCTGAACTTTGACACATAGCTCCCCTACTGCTAGCCGAAGCAGCTCATTCTATCTAGTTCATAGGGAACAGTGTTAGCCTATGTTAGATTCATGTGTGCAAGGTATACAACATACCCTTTTCCGGCCGAATGTCCTCATTAGCCGTAAACCTAATACCTTTCCCATCATGCACTGAGTGAGAACAGGCAAGTCAAGAAGTAGTAGCAGCAGCAGGACAGAGAAAGAAGAATCAGTTAGAGGTCTAAGGAGTTAACAGCCATTTGGAGCAACTCCACATATTTTGAGGGAGCACAGAGCTGAGATGGAGAGAGAAGTCAAAGAGCTGGGGTCAATACCCCAATGCTCCCAACTAGATTTCATGGGTCAAAGATCAACCAGATCATGGGGAAAAGCAAAAGAACATACAGAGAGAAGGTATTTAAGACCATCAGGCCAGGAATGAGAGATACTGTAGGCTCTAATTTCCCAGGCCTTAAATGATAAAACAATGGGTACAAAAGGTACACACACTCAGATCCTCCCTGCAGTACCCACCCTTGCTCTTATCACATTTGTGCCCATTTCATCCTTTCCTTATCTTTACATCTAGCCTAATGCTCAGGATTTCTAAAAAGTCTTTCTAGATTAATTCACATCCTCCCCTGATGTTACAGGTCTTTCCATGTACAACTCTGTAGAAGATCTCCCTGTCCCCTTAAGGCTCATAACTTCTTTGCTCTCTCTTCTTCCCATCCTGGACTTGAAATAAGAACAGATGTGGAAAAGGGAGCAGTATTGCAAGTCCCTTGCATCTTTTCACCTTCCATCAACTCTAGTCTAACTGTTTAGATCCTTCTTCCCCTTCAGATCAGCTCTGTGCTCTGAATCCACAGCTCAGGAAAGTCTAAATCCTCCCACTCCTGCCATCAGATTCACTCCTCCAGGCATCATACCCAGGTTTCCCCAGAAGAAATAGCAGATGTGCCTGAAAGTCTTTCCTGGGAGGGCCCTGCTCCAGGGCCAGGGGCAGAATTTCAGTCTGAACCATCTCTAAGTAGATGTGTTTTGTTATAGAGAGGCCTGCCTAAAGACAGGGAGGGGTTCTGAGAACTGGAAGTCACTGAGAGAAAACCAGCTGCCTGGGCCCCTATGTATAAACATCACCCATGAGGCTGGAACCTCAGCTATGCAGAGCCCCATGATCCACATCCTCTCTTCAACTGCTCCCATAGTTTGCCTCTCCTAGTCTTTTTCCTTATCCACACTAGACAATCTGTAGTCTTTTGCTTTCTCTCCCCAGGACAACTTCCAAAAAGATTCCCAAAGCTATGCGTTTTCATGAGTGTCTCAACCACTAATTCTCAATGCTTCCTGACAGATACTTCCTAACAGACAGGGTACACTCCTTGATAAACATGCACTAGCCAGGCAATTTCTGGAAAAAGAATCTCAGGCACATTTCCCAGGCCCCTAGGATTTTCCTGTCCAGTATGGGCATGGTTTGGGGGTGAATATTGGGGTCCGTCAAGAAATCCTGGGATCTGTGTTTGATAGGCTCTCTGAAGAAGTACCTGGATCCTCCCTAAGGGTTGGAAGCTAGTGACTCCCTAGAGGCAGAAATGCATCAAGGAGCGGAGATAGGGACCCAGAGTCCTTAGGCCTTACCTTGGGCAGTCTGTGAGCGCACAAAGGTTTTGATGAGTGTGTCTGTGGTCTGTGTGTACAGAGATAGGGCATAGCGTAGGGACTGCAGATCTGGGCTCTTCTCCAGGAAGGTTTTCTTCAGCCCATTACCTCCTGCATGAAAGTATTGCTGAAAAACAAAAGAATACCTGCTATAAGCTCCTCCCCTTATAGAGAGGCAGCTTTCCACATTGTCATCAGAGAAATCACATCTGAGCAGAAGCTCAATGAAGATGCCAAAAGAGGATGATGAGGACTATAAGCCATTCAATAAACAACAAGATCGGGAATACCACATAGAGTCACCATCTCTCAGGTGAAGAGTACTATTTGTGTAGGAGCAGTAAGGAATGGCCACATTCTTGGATGCAGGTCTTTGAAGTATGGATCTATCCAGACAAGCAAAGATATGGAATAGGAGCATTTCAGGCAGAGAGAGTAGCCAGAAGTGCTCTTTTACCCCTCTGAACTCTTAGAAAACATTATACTTATGTAATACCTCTCCCAAGTGCCCTGCATCATGGTTCATGTGTACCGCCTTATTATAGCCTTACCAAATTATAAGCATCTTAAAGCTAAGAACTATATCTGATTTTCTCTATATCCTTCATGTACAGTGCCATGTGCATATGTTGCCTGGTTGAATGAAGGAATGGGTAGTAGAAAGCCCAAATGAATTTATATATAAGTGGAAGAGGGAAATTGCTGCCAGATCTGGGGTATGGGGATATCTAAGATTAATTCCCAATGGAAAATATTCAGGAATTGCAATGAGGAACTAAGTAAAGTGAACTGTACTAAAAACCCAGGAATAAGTGCTCTGGGTCTATGGTAAGTCATCAGAGACCATAAAGTAGGTAACTTTTGGTTGCTCCCAAGCAGAAATATGGATATAGTAGAGAAAGAAACAGACATAAAAAATCACTCTCTTCTGGATGGTGGTGGCAAGAGCCCAGGGGACATCAGTCTGGCAGAGTGGAATGCCAGGGCTACGAGGTAGTATGACTGAGTAGGGTAGTATGGCTGTCTGGAGAAGGGGGAGGTCTCTACCTTGATGGTGTCCAGAGCAAGGTCAAGGATGGCACACTGCTTTGGAGTGAGGCTCCGGGTTTCCTCTCGTACCATGTGGTCCTAGAACCCCAGAGAAGGCAATAGCATAAGGACAGCTTGGGGCTGCCATGACAGTCTTTCCCCCACCTGCCAGCTCACATTACACGTTCCTCTCATTCTCTTCCATCTCCAAAGCTCAAATTTCCTTCCTCCTGGCACCCTGTTACCCCCAGCCTCAGAAGGACTCCATACATCCGCAGTACCTTGAGTTTGGAAAGATGGCTCAGCTCCTTGGCAGCTGTGAAGATCAGCTGGGTACCCTGGGCAGAGAGGGGACTGGTCAGAAGCAGAGGACTCCAAACTTGATCAGGAAGTGTGGAGCAAGATAGGGGAGTCAGCAGGAGGACGTGGAAGGGGAGCGTCCTTACCGTCTGGTCAGTGAGTGGGGGCAGAACAATCATCCTTTCCATTGTGTTCATTACTACCCGCCAGAGCTCCTTCAGCACACGCTTCAGGACTGTCTTCTCACACACAGTGGCAAAGAGTGTGAGGCTGTAGGCCCATGTAACAGGTAAGACTAGAGCTAGACTTTGAGAGCCCCCTTCCCTGAGAGACTTCTCCATTTGATTGCCTCTGCCTTGCCTGTCCCACAGGACAGTCGAGCACTATACTCACTTGCCATCCAGGAAGTCCATGAGAGGCCGGAGCACACTATCTGCATCCTGAGCCGCTGAGGCCCTGGCGTTGGGAGATGCATTCCCTGGGCCCCGCACCTGGCCCAGGATGTCAGCCATTTGTCGAACACACTCATCAATCCGCACCTGAAAACTACACATGTCCCCGCAGTGCAGCCCTCCCCTACTCAAATACGCACTGTCCTTGGAGCAGCACCAGCTATTCAGTCCCAGTCCTGCATACTCCTGGTACTGTAGCTCCAACAGGGACAGCCAACAGGAAGAGAGGAAAGATCTACACACCTGCAGCTTGATGGAGGGTGTGGGGCAGGGGCTTTGGGATTGGCCAGGGGCCATACCTGGCTCTTATGGCTGTGTGTTTGGGGCCACTGACCTGTTTCCAAATACCATGCTGAGCTCATCCAGAACTGTATTCAGTTTCACCTGCAGCTCCTTCAAACTGTCTGCAGCTTCAGGGTCCAACTGTATCCATAGAAAGTGTACTCAGCTGAGCTGGGTTTTGTATGCTTTTCTAACCTCCTGCGCCCCTAACTCCTCCCTCAGAGGGCCTTTACCCCAATGTCTACTTAAATCCCTCAGCTTAAACCAGCCCGAACCCTAAGCTAAATTGCTGGCATATACCTAGTCAGGAGAAGGTAGAGTTCTATGGCCAGGGAGCTCAGGAACAAAGGGAAAGTGCAGCAACCCCGCAACCTGAGACATACCTCCTTGCCTCCCATGGCCTCAAACATTTTCTCCAGCTGGACCCTCAGTTGCTGCATGTTGTTCATCAGGATGCAGGGCTTTGGGGACAGATGGAGCTGTTGAGTCTTGACTCCTTTTGGCACAGGACCTATCAGCCTAGGATACCTCTCTCACACTACTCCAAAAACCACAGGGAATTTACAACACACTATATGCACCTCTTCCTAAGCACTGAGATCTGGAACCAATTCATACAGTTCTCCTTGAATGAAGACCAGGAGCAAATGTTTCTGTTTTTAACCTGGGTGGTGGGTGTCAGGCGTTCATGATATTATCCTCTTAATGTCTTAAATTTTTTTGTTAAAAAAGAAAGATTAAGTAAAGCTCTAGCTAGAGAAAATAAAGTACCAAATGGAGGTTCAGACGAACTCCTAGTCAAGTTCTTCTTATTTTGTGTCATAATCTCAAAAGAAGCCCTACTGGGAATCAAGTCAGGAGCATCACCCCCACCCTCAGCTCTGAGGATAGCCTCAAAAGCAAGGATTTAAATGTCTTCCACTCTCTTCTCTAGGGTCCCAGGGCCTGACCCTCACCATTTTCTCCTTTGTGCAATACTCTGGGAAGCTCTTTAATAAGATGTTTGCATACTGCATCAGCACCTTTCCGATAGTCTGAAAACAAAAAAGAAAAAGAGAAAAGGAAAGGAGAGGGAACCCTTAGCTCTCCCTACAGGGATCTTGCCTGAGGTCATACCTGTCATCCCAGACAACAACAGGGAGATACAGGGGAATCTCACAGTAAGGGACAAAACTCCCTCTCAACCCCGGAACAGCACCAAGATAAACCCACCAGTCTGCCCCAGACACAAGCAAATGAGAATAGGGTGATGCCAGACTTTACCTGAAGGCCACCACAGAGAGAAACTGAGCTCGGGCCTGTGATGAGGCTGTGAGCATGATAAAGGCGAATGGAAGGGAGAAGGAAGGATCATGGTCACCTTAGCAAATCTCCTCATGTAGTGGGCAAGGATGCTGGGGTCTGGGCATTCTAGCTTCCGGATGATTTCAAAGCTCTGGTTGAGCTGTGTGAAGACGTCCACCACAGAGCAGGAAAACAGTGCATGCTCTGATGTCTGCTGGAACTAAGGAAGGCCAACAACAGGATCGTCATCTTCAGCCACTACCTTTTCCCAAGTGTGTAGGGTTCAAAAGGGCTCTGCCCAGCAGGGGTGGCTCTTTGGCCCTCCTTATGAACTCTACAGGGAAGAAACTAAAGCCCTGGAACTTTTGCTGGCAGCTAAATGCTGGGACGACCGGCCCGACCCGTGTGCAGTCCAAGGCTTCAACTTACCCCATCCTTCTTATCTCGTTCCAGGGCCCCACGCAGGAATTCCAGGGACACATCCTCATTTTCATCCAGCCATTGCAGGACAAACTGCTCAAACCACCTGCAGCCAGGCAGGAGAATTGGGGATGGAGCCAGTGGTTGGCATATGCCATGTGCCTAACAGCTCCCCCAGACTACCGTCTTCTGGAAGGTAGGGCATGGTTTGATGCTTTTCTTTCCACAACAGAGCCCAGAACTGGCAGTCTCAAAAATGGCTTGCTAAATTGAATTGAAGACAAAGGTCCTGCCCACCCCCTAAGATGGAAGGACTCCCTTCCCTTCCCTGTGTATTGCCCACATGATGACTCACACTGGGTACTCAGGCACCTGCCCCTGGAGGGTAGGCAGATCTCGCACGTATTCATTGTGAAGCCACTTCACCTTGAAGTGTAGGTTCATGTAGTCAGCACTCTTACACAGCCGGTCTTTCTCATGCTCTAGTGGAGGGGAAGGAGGCTGAGTCAGGTCTCAGCAGTAGAGACCATGGTTCCTGAGCTTTCCCAAAGCAGCAGATCCGGTCAGGGAGCTCTATCAGATGTCTTAGAACAAGGGTGACTCCCAACTACTTCCTCACAACCATCGCCCCCTACCAGTACTCTGCTCTCCAAGAGCCTGGCCCAAATCTTCTTTTAGAGACTAAGCCAGACTCCCAGATAGGAGTCTTCTTGCTCTAGCTTCTGGAAGTGTTAACTGAGATACTGGCCTCTGATGAAGAAGAGGAGAAAGGGATGTGGGTGCTAGTGCTGATTAGTGGGGAGACTTCCCGGGACTAGTGAGGGATGGTGGTTTCTTAGGACTTCTAATCCTAGTAGCTAGGCCATTCCCTCATATGGGCTTAGATGAAGCAATGAGCAGCTATACACAGCATGAATGAGTCAATGACAACTACACAGAGACAGGAGAAACCAAAGTGGGCCCAAGCTGATAGAAAGAGCAGTTAAGCAGCCAGCATGTTAACAGCATCTTGAGGTAAACTGAAGTGCCCCAGAACACAGATGAGACAATAAACTCTCTGAAAAGTATGCAAACAAGAAGTTTGGAAACTGTCAGTTTGGAAACCATGGAAACACAGCCAGAAGAAAGGGCTATTATGCTGTAAAAAATGGGATGCTTATTATGGACTTTTAAGGTCATCTAGCTGGACCTCCAGAGCCTTCTGGAGAATTCAGGACAAACAGCATCCCTGCCCAGAATGCCCGGAGCACTGGCTACAACCACAGGTTCTCTCCATCCATGCCCTTTACAGATAAAGTATTAATTTGAAATAATAAAAGCCAACCATGTGCTTACATATAACATAATGGGAAAAAAGCAGGCAAATGGAGAAGAGTACTGAGTGACAGAGAAGGAAGGTCAGTATCCTTGTGACCCCTACTGGTCAACTTTGAGTTGCTATGGGTGATGCTCCTCCACATCAAGGCAGAAATCCAATCTGGGGCAGTTAGCCCTTGTGAATTAGTACAACAGACACTTGCAGAGGAAATGGGAGCTTGGGATTCAGCCACAAAAGGCTGCCAGTCCCAGGAAACTTCATCTCCTGGCACAGCAGGCAGCACCACCTCTGGAGACATCAGAGAGACTTCTCAGGGCTTGCCCCTTCTCTTCCACCCACACTCTGCTACCCTTAAACCAGTGCATGAACCTAGAAACATAAAAAGGTACCACGAGGAGGACTTTCCTTCCTTCTTGTTCAGTAACCCACTAGAAGTGGAGGCAGTACTGCTCCATCACTCCAAAACTCCCTAACTGCTTTCTTCTGGGGATCATCAAGTAACTGTATTTATATAATTCTCCCTTTTTCTGTCAATCCATTATCTGTACTCTGGTCCCAAACTTCCATTTCAAATTAACTTCTGTGGTACAGAAACTAACAGGATGACTGCTAAAACAGTGGTCACACTTTATTCTAATAAGTCCCATGGAGTCATGCTCCAGTAAAGTTGCTTGAGGTTGTTGTTGGGGGGTAGAAGTACAGGGATGGTTAATCTCTCAAAAGGGGCAATCAAATCTCTAAATCTTCTCCTGCCCCTGATTTCCACATTCCTCCTTCCATGCATCTTTTATCTTTGAAGAGTTCTTTCAACTTCATGATTTCAATTATCAGCTTATTGCTATCTCCCCCAAATCTCTCTTTGGTTCTGGTACTAAGGCCCTGATGGCCATCTCACTTTGCCAGAGTTTAACTCTAGTCCCCATCTTTCGACATTTAACATCTCTGGCTAAAGCTGAACCGAGGGGCGCCTGGGTGGCTCAGTGGGTTAAAGCCTCTGCCTTCAGCTCAGGTCATGATCTCAGGGCCCTGGGATAGAGCCCCGCATCGGGCTCTCTGCTCAGCAGGGAACCTGCTTCCTCCTCTCTCTCTGCCTGCCTCTCTGCCTACTTGTGATCTCTCTGTCAAATAAATAAATAAAATAAAATAAAAAATAAAGCTGAACCGAGTACACACACTAATCATAGCCTCTTCTTCAATGTTGAGCATCATCGTCTTCCTTCTTCCTCTTTATTCAGATCCAGTTAAATCACCAATCCCTACTAATTTCACCTCCAAAATTTCTCTGGAATCTATCCATATCTTTTACACAGTCATCTGGCTAGGTGTTGTTCCTACCATCTTTAACCTGGATTACCACAATAATCTCCAACCTGGTCTTTCCTCCTCCAAACCATTTTCCACACCATAGCCATAGTGAGTGGCCTTTCCACATTATACACCTGATCATGTCAATCCCTTGCTTAACATGGGATTGCTCTTCAGTGGCTCCAAACTACCTTAGGATGGAGTCCAAAAGCTTAAACATGGCTTACCACCTCCTTTATGATCTGGCTGCCCTACTTTTCTATCATTCTCCTATTTCTCTCCTCCCCCTACACTCTAACGTGCTAGTCACACTGAACTACAGCTTCCAGTTCCCCAAGCATGACAGCTCTTTCTAGACCCAACATCTCTGAACATACTGTATCCTCTGCCTAAAATGTTCTATGTCTCCCTTTCCCATCACTACTACCTTCTTCCCCCTTCCCCTGGCTAAGTCCTACCATCCTTCAGGTTTCAGTTTGTATATCACCTCCTCTGGAGGTGTTCCCAGGTCCTTTTCTCAGGTCCTCCTAGAAGCCTTACCAGGTGTGGATTACATTGTTCTCCTCTGAGCACCCTACCCTTATTCCTTTTGTGGCACTTAAAACTTTGAACTAGAATTGCCGATTTATATGTCTCTTGTCTAGGCTGGTGTGTGAACTTCTCCAAGGGCTGGGTCTATGCCTCATTCATCTCATTGGGGTTCCAACAATTAACCACAGTGCCTGACATAAAGAAAATACTTAAAAAGCACTTAGTGAATGGGCTAAGGATATACTGCAAAAGGGCATGAAGAAATTTTCTGTTCTGTATTTCAATTAGGATAGTGGTTACACAATTGTGTATATTTGTCAAACTTATCAAAATATTGAGTGTTTTTATTCTATGTATGTAAATTATATCTCAATAAACCTGACTTAAAAAAAAATTGGGTGAATGATGCCATTTGCACAGTTGGAATCAACACTATCCTTTTATCATCCAGGTCTCCAAACTCCTCCCCTTGTCTTGCCCTCCATGAAGTCACAAAATCCTGTTACAACTTCCTTCCAGTGGCTATCAAAACCCATTCGTCCCTCTCCAATTCTCTGTTCTAACTCCAATCCCTCAGCCCTAAATTACAATAATATCATGTGTAGTCCCCTTTTCTAGTGTCTCCTTGTTCTAGCTGAACCATTTTCCCCGACGTGAAATCTTATAAAAATGCTGGGTGATATACTCAACTAATGAATCAATGAACATTATATCAAAAACTAATGATGTACTATACCCTGGCTAATTGAATTTAAATTTAAAAAAATGCTACTTTCTAGGGCGCTTGGGAGACTCAGCTGTTAAAGTGTCTGACTCTTGGTTTTAGCTTGGGTCATGATCTCAGGGTTGTCAGATTGAGCCCTGCATCGGGCTCTGCACTGGGTGTGGATCCTGCTTAGGATTCTCTCTCCCTCTCCCTCTGCCCCTCCCCATCCACTCACAAGCTCTCACTCTCGTTCTGTCTCTCCAAAAAAAAAAAAAAAAAGCTACTTTGCTCACACTGCATCTCTGCTCACGAACCTATGGGGTTTCTTATTGTCCTTAATTAAGATTTATTCAGTGCCAAGTAAATGCCAAGCAGTATGCTAAGTATGTTACACATTACTGCATCAGCTCAATGAAACAGATTATTATCACTCCCATTTTACTGATAAGAAAATGCGAGCTCACAAAAATTGGTCTAAGAACACAATGCTGCTTAGGTGGTGAAGTGAGATTTAAAACCAGGTCAACATTATTTCTTTCTCTTAAAGCAGTTTTTCCATCCCTTTGTGTTTGTTATAAACATTAGCAGAACTCCCTTTCAAAAGAAATCTCATCTAGAACCCCATATAGAATTGATAAAAGCAGAACTGACTTAACCGGCACCAGGCGAAAGGCCTGGAGCCCAGCAACCCTCTCCTCCTACTGGCTATTCTCTTCTCACTTAGCTTCTGAGATACTTCTGTTTGAAAACCTCTGCCCCACCTCATACTATCTCTCTTGTGAAACTGATTCACTTTTCACAGGTATTTATCTTTTTTTCCCCCCAAAACCCATCACAGCTGGGATTCTTTAAGAACTTGGACCATACTCTCCCCATTAGGCTTGCTGAATGCTACTGGAGAGGGGATAAGTGACTTCCTCACTGGCCTGAAAGGCTAAGGCCTAGGCTACAGTCCCAGGCTTGACCCAGTGTGGGCAAGAGGCAGCCATTGCTCTGGGGCAGAATTACAAAATGTGCATGTACAGTCTCTGGCTGTCTCAAACTTAACACAGACCTTCAAGGTTTCTTTCAACCTCAAAACTTACAGCTCCTAAATCTCAAAAGTTTAAGTCTGAGGGTTACCCATTTTTCCTGCCACTCCACCAAAATAACAGATCCAGACTCTGATTTGTCCTCACCCCAGACTTCTCCCTTTCCTGGTAAGTCCACTTGCAAAGACTGAGGAGACAAACTAACATATATAAACAACAGGAAAGGCAGCTAAATAAGTGAACACAGAAGGGTACAAATGGGAAGGGTGCATACAGGCAGACAGTGATATCTTTGTGAACCAAAGCAGGAAATGAATAAAAGAATAAGTTGAATGAACAAGAGAAATAATAATTTGTCCATGACACTGCTTTATAGGAGAAGGGAGGAAAGAAATATCTTTCTGGCTCTGTCATACCAAGGCAGAACAGCTTTTAAAGAAAGCCAGGCCAGGCAGTCTCTAATAAGAAAAAATCTCATCTCTGTATTTAAGGTTCTATGATTCTTTAAAACTGAATAGTCTTGTGAAGACTCCAGGAAGTGGGCCACTTGACAACACCTAGCATGGGATGAGTTGATCTTTGGGCTAGGGAAAGTCTTAAATAGGTACTTGCTCTAAAGCTGGAAGGGGAAATCCATATCCACACAGCCATTTCTATTATTGCTTCGGCTGAACCTCTGCCCACCTAAGGACTCCTGACATGTCGGCCTAGAATCCCTCTAGTTTCTCACCATACCGTTCACCCAGAACTTATAATTGTCTGGTAGAAGAAAGGGACAGCAAACAAGGTGCTTGGGCTGGGGCCTACAGCCCACTACCTTGGGCATACCCTTACCCTCCAGTGCATATTTCATGTCTTGGGCAAAGAGCTGCCACATCACTTCTGCGCTGACTTTTCCCACATTCAACTCCTGAGGAAACCTGGATGATAGAAGAAGTCACAGTCAGAGAACAAAGCAAGAGCTGTTTGATTTGACTGATTCCAAAGCTAATGTGCTTAATCTCCTAGAGGTCAAATTGGAGAGAGGGGAAACCTAGGAAACATGACTAGGTTCAATTTGGAGAAAAAGGACCCAGGAGCCAGTGGAAGGACAAGTGGGGGCAAAAGATCCCCTCAGGCAAGGTGGGCCCAGGGAAGAGGATGCCAAGAAGGCAGGGATTTGAGGCCCAGAGCAGAAGGGTTGAGGCTAGAAGGCAGGCCTAGGCTAAAGTAGGTGGACGAGAAAGTGCAAGGAGATGGGCGTCAGAAAGCCCACTTTATTCACAGTGGACAGACACATCACACATGGTCTCTGGATTCCCTGGGACTCCTACAGCAGCCATTCCCAGGGGCCTCTCACTCCTGGGAGGCTGGCTCAGTCTGGGCAGGGCCCCCCATTATGTTTCCACACCTGTTTCCAGAAACAGTTATTCAGATAGATACAAGGGACAGAGGGACAGACGGACGTACAGGAGGAAGAGGTGGCACTGCAAACACACAGAGATAGGAAAGAAAGAGGCTGTTAGACAGATGGACACGCCAACCACCAAGCACATAGGATCAAGTGGGTTGATACGCACTGGTTCAGAACGAGTGTGTAGGAATTCTTATCTTCCTCTATGATTGACACAATGAGCGTGATGAGTTTGGGCCAAAAATCCAGGTTCCGAATGCTGGGTCCTTGTTCCTCTGGAGGTAGTTCCTGTTT
Source organism: Ailurus styani (assembly GCA_002007465.1). Lineage (NCBI taxonomy): Eukaryota > Metazoa > Chordata > Mammalia > Carnivora > Ailuridae > Ailurus > Ailurus styani. The sequence goes on along the minus strand of LNAC01000362.1, from coordinate 1,705,243 downwards.
CTTGTTCCAGAGGAGACAGTGAGAGTCAGAGTAGAATATGGATAATGTCTCCAATATTCTTCTTTCTCTTCCCATCCCCATATCCCTTCCTCTAGAATCAGGTACCCTTCCTCTCCTAGAGCCTGTCTTCCACATAAACTGCCCATGTTCTGTCAGAGGGTTGACTGTTGGGAGGTCCTTATACACAAAGAGTCCATCCCGGAGAACTCTCCCCACCTCCAGGGCACTAATATGATAAGCTTGGTCAGTCTAGGAGACATCAAGATGCCTGACCCCCTTCCTCATTCTCTCAGTAGCTATGAGTATAGTGACTCCTCAGGCAAAGTAGGTTGCCCCTCCAGCCTTCCTAAATAGGTCTAGTTCCATGTGACCCCACTGGCAGTCTCCTCTGACACCTCCTCTACACTATCACACACATACACATATATCTCAGCTACAGGAGCTCTACAGGAGCTACTGCACAGACCTAGCATGCAAGTGGGTCCAACCTTCAGTGGGTTAAGGACTTCCCTTACCCTCATGAATGCTATTAGTTGGAAGAATTATATCTAGGAATCTATTTGCCCAGTTGTATAAGAAAAGGTCATGATGAGCCAAGAATACTCAATGGGGGATAGGACAGTCTCTTTAATAAGTGGTGTTGGGATAACTAGATATTCACATGCAAAAGAATGAATCTGGACTGCTTTCTTATACTGCTCACAAAAATGAACTCAAAATGGATTAAGGACTTAAATACAAGACTTGAAAACATAAAACTCCAAGAAGAAAACATAGGGAAAAAGCTCCTTGACACTGGTCTTGGCAATGATTTTTTGGATATGACACCAAAGTACACATATCAAAAGCAAAAATGAACAAGAGGAACTACATCAAACTAAAAAGTTTCTGTTGAGCAAAAGAAACAATCAACAAAATGAAAAGGCAATCTATAAAATGGGAGAAAATATTTGCCAACCTTTTATCTGGTAACGGATTAATATCCAAAATATAAAGAATTCATATAACTTAATAGCAAACAAAAAAATCTCATTAAAAAATAGGTAGAAGACTTGAATAGACCTTTCTCCAAAGAAGACATACAAAGGGCACCTGGGTGGCTCAGTGGGTTAAGCCTCTGCCTTTGGCTCAGGTCATGATCTCAGGGTCCTTGGATCGAAGCCCGCATCAGACTCCCCACTCAGTGGGGAGCCTGCTTCTTCCTTTCTCTCTGCCTGCCTCTCTGCCTACTTGTGATCTCTCTCTGTGTCAAATAAATAAATAAAATCTTAAAAAAAGAAGAAGAAGAAGACATACAAATGTCCAACAGCAAGGGGTGCCTGGGTAGCTCAGCCGATTAAGCCTGAGTTCAGCTCAGGTCATGATCTCAGGGTCCTGGGATCAAACCCTGAATCGGGCTCCCTGCTCAGCTCTCTCTCTCAAACAAACAAACAAACAACAACAAATGCCCACTAAGTAACTGAAGTATTTAATATCACTAAACATCAGGAAAATGCAAATAAAAACCACAAAGAGATGTCACCTCACACCTGTTAGAACAAATATTTTCAAAAAGGTAAGAGATAACAAATGCTGGCCAGGATATGGAGGAAAGGGAATCCTGGTGCACTGCTGGCAGGAAATGTAAATTGGTACAGCCACTATGGAAAATTGTATGTAGGTTCAACAAAAAATTAAAAAGAAAGCTACTCTGGGCACCTGGGTGGCTCAGTGGGTTAAAGCCTCTGCTTTCAGCTCAGGTCATGATCTCAGAGTCCTGGGATCGAGGCCCGCATCGGGCTCTCTGCTCAGCGGGGAGCCTGCTTCCTCCTCTCCCTGTCTCTCTGCCTGCCTCTCTGCCTACTTGTAATCTCTCTCTATGTGTCAAATAAATAAATAAAATCTTTAAAAAAAAAAAAAAAGAAAGCTACTCTATGATCCAGCCATTCCACTTCTAGGTATATATTCAAAGAAAATGAAATAACTAGCTCAAAGATTTATCAAACCTCCATGTTTATTGTAGCATTATGCATAAAAGCCAAGACATGGAAACAACCCAAGTGTATCCCAGTGGATGAATGGATAAAGAAGATGTGGTATATAAATATAATGAATTATTACTCAGCCATGAAAAAGAAGGAAAGTCTGTTATTTGCAATAACACAATAGACTTTGAGGGCATTATGCTAAATTAAATAAGTCAGACAGAAAGCGACAAATACTGTATGATCTCCCTTATATGTAAAATCTAAAAACATCAAACACATAGAAAGAGTGGAATGGTGTTTGGCAGGAGATAAGGACAGGGGAAATGGTGAGATGGAAATGGTGAGATGTTGGTCAACAGGTACAAACTTTCGGTTCAGATGAGTTAAGTTCAGGAGATCTAAGGTACAGCATGGTTGACTATAGCTAACAATGCCATACTATATACTGGAAAGATCATTATGAGAGCAGAGTTTTAATGTTCTCACCATAACAACAAAAAATGATAATTATGTGAGGTGCAGGCCTTACTGTGGTAAACACCTCACAACATACACTTGTATCAAATCATCACATTGCACATCTTAAGCTTACATAATGTTATACATCAATTATATCCCAGTAAAGCTGGGGGGAAGAAAAAAGACTTGGTTGGGAAGAGGTAAAGGAATATAGTGGTGCATCTCAAGAAAGGAGAAGCAACATTCAGACCCTGGACAGGACAAGGAGGGTCACTGCTGGAATGGACATTTATCTCCCACTGAGACAAAAGCGAAGTTGGAACCATGCAGAAGAAGAGGGACAGGACTTTTATGTGGGATGCCATATGTCATCATAGTCTCTACAGTCCTTAATAAGCCTGCATTACAAGGAAGTTACTAGAAACCAGGATGGAACCCACAGAATGTGGATTCTGCCTGCTTAGTATCACTTAAATACATCTCTTCCTTTAACTTTTTCTGCCACTACCCTATCCTTATCATTCAAGGGTCTCCTAACTGGTCTTTAATATTCATTCCAGTCCCCTTCCATGTAGTTGTTAGTGATCTTTCTGCAAGGAGAATCTCATAGTGTGACTCCTCTGCTCTTCAATGGCCCTCAATCAAGGTCTTCAATAAATTTCAACTCCACCACTTGACACAAAAGGCCTTCAGAATATGACCTCTCTCTCAACCCCACACCTTACCAATTTCCTTTCCTTGCAGCCAACAGTGCCCCATTACCACCATTTGTTTAGTGCTTCTTAGGTGCCAGGCTAAGAACTTTACATGGGTTATCTCATTTAATCCTCCTAACAGCTCCATTGGGTAGAAATTACCATCACCTTCATTTGACAGAAGAGGAGACTGAAGGCAGTGAGGTTACATGACCTGCCCAAGGTCTGACAGCTATGAATAGTAGAACCAAGATCTGATCCCAGATAGCTAAACTCCAAATTGTTTATATTTCTTCAAATTAACATACTCATTCACAATTCTGTGTCTCCAAATATCTCTCTCTTCCCCAACCCCTTTCATTAGCCAACTCCTACTCATTCCCCAAAATTCAGGTTGAGCTTTACCTTTTCTGAAGTTTTCCCTGATACCCCTGGTCTGCTTAGATGCCTCTCTTGTTAAGTTTTCAGAACACACTCTATGCAACTTTGGCAACTACAATAAAATGCGGTAATAATAATAAAACACAATAAATTAAAAAAACAATAAATATAGTAATTTGTCCCACCTACCTCCACCAAATGATGAGCTCGCCAAAAAGAGAGATATGTCTTAATCAACTTTACATCCCTAAATGTTCAGTTTGTTAAGGGAATAAATGGGTGAATGAACCAATGACTGAGTGATAGAAAGAAATAAAAAGACACCAATGGTTTGTCTCATTGTAAATAATGAATAATGAGAAAATGAGAGTGAAAAAAAGTAAAAAACAGTTGGCAAAATTAAAAGGCTAAATAAAGTGCCTGAATGATTTATAAGTCCTGTTTCAAAGTTCAGGTTCATTTCATGCTAGGGAACAGAGATTAAATATTCAGATAGACACCTGCATAGTTGAAAAATCAAAGCCAAGAATAGTGTCTTCTCCAACCAAAGAGAATCCATAGATGGATGACAGAGGAGCCCAGAGCGTGGTAAGCTAAACAAAGGCTCCAGGAAAACCTCCCATGAGCTTCAGAACGAACAGGAGGTTTTATAAAACTTAAAAGGAGGAAGCCTTAAAGATAGGGCTGGCACAGAGTTCATTTGGGAATGGGAAGAGGCAGTGTGAATAAGATTTTAGTCTTTACTGAGGTACTCCTAGGAAGCATTACAAATTGGATGTATTCACCAAAGGGCAAATGTCCAAGAGATTTAGGTTGTCCTCCCATCATTTGCAGTCTGAATTCTACTGCCTTTTAAGGTTTATGTCAAATGCCCCTGTTTTAGTAGCTTTTCCCAATACCTGATCAAGAGTGATTTCTTCCTTCTTGGAATCCCTTCAATTTTATTCAGCTTTCAAGGCACTTCTCACAGACTGCTTTGATTAGAGTTATATATATGCTCACGAACTGTGAACTAATTGAAGGAAAACTATGCTTTCCTCAGACCTGACTCATTCAATACATATTTGTAAGACTAAAGAGAATCTATTTTGCAAATGCATGGCGTACAAGAATTATTAAGACAGAAACTGTAATCTAGTAACTAGACTCAAAAAGAAGTCCTGGCTTTGAAATGAGAAAAATAAAAGATACTATCGAAAGGATCTAGAGAAACATACACAGTAAAAACCAGGTAGTAGGTTAGGATGTCAGCATAAAACAGGTGACGTAACTCAGCCTCACAGAAGGATAAGAGTCAGCCTTGAGGGCGCCTGGGTGGCTCAGCGGGTTAAAGCCGCTGCCTTCGGCTCAGGTCATGATCCCAGGGTCCTGGGATCGAGGCCCGCATCGGGCTCTCTGCTCGGCTGGGAGCCTGCTTCCTCCTCTCTCTCTGCCTGCCTCTCTGCCTACTTGTGATCTGATCTCTCTCTCTCTCTGTGTCAAATAAATAAATAAAATCTTTAAAAAAAAAAAAAAGAGTCAGCCTTGACAGTCAGCTAATGAGTAAATCTCAGAAGACCATGTAGTGTAGAAAGAAGTGTCAGAGGGGGCGCCTGGGTGGCTCAGTGGGTTAAAGCCTCTGCTTTCGGCTCAGGTCATGATCTCAGCGTCCTGGGATCGAGGCCCGCATCGGGCTCTCTGCTCAGCAGGGAGCCTGCTTCCTCCTCTCCCTGCCTCTCTGCCTACCTGTAATCTCTCTCTCTCTGTGTCAAATAAATAAATAAATAAATCTTTAAAAAAAAAAAAAAAAAAAAAAAGAAGTGTCAGAGGGAAATTTTAAATTTCCACAAGCCGGTAGTTCAGAGAGACAACTACAGATCTCAGAGGAAGGCAGCCTGGACCTAATTAAGCTTGGGAGAGAAAAAAGACTCTAGGATGGACTGAGAATTCACCTACTCACCCCCTAAAACTGACCAAGTTTTGGTCATTTACTTTAGCACCAAACTAAAACTTACTGTTGCCATTTCTGCTCAACTCAGTTATGTCACATCTCGTCCAATGGTCCCTATCACTCCATAAATGTCTCACATGGTCTAGAAGGTCCTCACTCCACGGTTTACTCACCCTCAAGAACTTCAAGGACTTTGTCCTGAGCTCCCTTCCACCATAACCACAGTAAAGGAAAACTGAGGATCCAAGAGCCACTGATAGTTGATCCCACCTGATCTTGAACCTCTTACCAGCTGGTACTGGCGACTGTACAAGTCATGGCAGTTGTTGAAGATATACTCGTATGTGGAGTTCAAACAGGCCTTCACACAGTCCTTTACCACCTGGCTGGCTCTTGGAGGGCTCTGAAGTTCTTGTACCTGCCAATTAATAAAACAAATATGGGCCCATGGTCCTACTCACCTGAATGGATCTCCTCCTAGAATTCCCCTCAAACTACTCCAGATTCCATCATCTCTCAGTGTGTCCCTAGACCCTGCCCTAGGAAGAAATTGCTAGGATATCTGATTGGCAGAACCACCCAGCCCATCCCTGTTGATCTACAGTCTTCTGAGAGGTAACCCAGGGAACAGGTGTATGGAAATGTGGACTTAGAAATGATGAATACTATAGCCTCAGATTGTAACCAATGATTCTTATTCTCCATGTTCCTGTGGCCAGGTGCCCCGTCCATCACCATCTAGCTCAGTGTCTCTCTTACCTTCATTCTGAAGAAAGTAATGCTGGTCAGCAAATCCACTGTCGACTTCAAGTCCTGAAGTCGCTCAGGGCTTCCAGCAGGGAAATTATTCTGTTGCAAATTAAGCAAATTTAAGAAAGGAAAAGAGAAATATGAAAGCCTTCCCTGCCAAAAGCAATGAAATAAAAAGCTTCCTTAACCGCTACCCACTGGGATTCTCCCTAGGTGAGCTGAACAAAAAAGCTATAAAGCTACAGATCTCCTTCTCTTTTCTACTGACACAGACAAGGCCCTTGACAAATGCAGGGGTTAATAATCCCCAGCCCAGGGGCGCCTGGGTGGCTCAGTCGGTTAAGCCGCTGCCTTCGGCTCAGGTCATGATCCCACGGTCCTGGGATCAAGTCCCATATCGGGCTCCCTGCTTGGCAGAGAGCCTGCTTCTCTCTCCCTCTGCCTGTTGCTCTGCCTACTTGTGCTCTCTATCTCTCTGTCAAATAAATAAATAAAACCTTTAAAAAAAAATAATCCCCAGCCCAGCAAGCAACACTTCCTATGCCAACACTACTTCCCGTGCAATGTGTGAACATTTGTGCAAACGGACACAGACACACACACATTTTATACACACATTTTTCTTGGGTGAAGATTCTTACACCTAAACAGTGAGTTCTTCAAAAAGTTGCAATGTAACTGTATATTTTGGAATATAAATGAAGCCACACTACAGACCAGACTGAGATCAAGTATATATACTTTTTGTGCAAGGGACCCCATCTATTCCACATTCGTTCCAGAGCCAGAAGATGGTAGAGCTCTGAGCAGAACTGTTTTGGAGTGAGTTCCTTAGGACCTTCCCACCATGCCTCACTTCATTCCCCTTGAAGTTTTAGGAGGAAGCTGCCAAGGAGAGCTGAAGGGAGATGTTGAGCCACTCTCCATTTTAAGGGTTGCTTTTTTAATCCTTCAAATGGCTACTTATATGCCAAATATAAGATATACAGTCAACTCTCCATTATTCATGCAAATGGAGGGCACTGAAATTGCAGATAATTAAAACTCCACTTCTTTTTGACTTTGAGGTTATTTTTATACTTACTTTTTAATGTGGGTATATTGCCTGTTTTGGAAATTCACAGCACTTTAAAGCAAGTAACAAAGCCATTCTAAGAAGATCTAACTTAGGAAGAATTGGGAAACTTCCCATTTTCCTGTCCTGCCCTGTCCCTGGTACCCACCCTCCTAATAAATCTATTTCCTCCCTCCATTCTAGAAATGGACATGACCCCTGCTACAAATCACTTGCCCAAGCCAAGCTACTTTTTCTCTCCCCTTAGCCAGATCCTCATACCTCCCTTAAAAAATAAGGAGAATATGAAAAATACAATAAAGAAATATAAGTATCTAATTTCTAAAGGGGCATTTCTGGGAAAGATTATCCACCCTAATGAGAATGTCATCAGAGAGTCTGACAGAGTAATATCAGTATGGTTGGAAAGCCAACTACCTATAAAAAAAAACAGCCACACCTGCTATTCACAACTGCCTGGTCTTTGGAGTTTGGAGAACCACAGACATCAGTGGCACTGGTCATGTATATAGGTGTGATGACAGGGACCAATTTTCCTTGCCTTTAATCTTTATAGCCAAGATTGGACTATGGATTCTCTAGACAGAGCTTGATATTATCTGCTATTCCATCTCATAGTCATGTCTTCACTCACCCTATAGGTAGAGAGGTCAATCCTCAGTGAGTTGTGCAACTGGTCCAGTAGTTTTACAAATCTCTCTTTCTGAGGGTAGGAAACAAATAATAGGGAAGAGAGAAAATCTGAGTTCCTAGATTGTAGCAGAAACAGAACCATCTCAGGGTGAGGAGGAGACATTGGTTTAAGGACACATCCTATCTCATCCCTGCCACGAGAAGAAGGAACAATGTAACAGCGGACTGGGATAGGTGGCCCCTGTTCCATCTGTTAGCAGCTCTGTCTCAAACTCGGGAATCTTCTCACACTGGCAAGGGGATAGGAAGTCCCCAGGAGAGAAACAGCTCTTTCTATATAAGAGTCAACAGGAGATGACCCATGTATCTCCATTCCTTTGGGACTCTAACTCCTCTTAGTCAAGTAAGAGGAAACTCAAAACACATTTTCCAACTTGTTCCTGAGTCTCTGGTCTCCTGACTTACCTTCAGGCAGCTCTTACCAGTTAAACAGCCACAGCCTACCAGTAATGATAAGAGGGAGAAACAGTGATTCATCTGGAAGGTGATCAAGCACACCTGAGAGGGTTTCACTTTCAACCACATTCCACAACATTTTCCTTAGTTTATAGTTTAATGTTAAAATAAATAACATACACTATTTATTTTTATTTTATTATTATTTTTAAATTAACATATAATGTATTATTTGTTTCAGTGGTACAGGTCCATGATTCATCAGTCTTACACAACACCAGCACTCACCACACTATTATAATAGTTGATTTTTATAGAAAAGGTATAATTAAATGTGGAATCACATGCCTGTAAACTGTTGGTATAGCACTCCTAAAATTCATATACTGATTATATGATAGATCATTAGGTCTTACATAAGTATATAAAATGGGATGAGGTAATGGAACACATATTTGAGTGGCTTACTCAATGATGTTAATTTATCTATAGAAAGACTCTCTCAAAATAAGGGAAGGTGTTTACTTCCAAAAAACAGGGCTCAGAGAGCCAGTAGATTTGGGAGTTATCAGTAATGTTATACCTAAAGAGGTAATCTTTGTGGTTGGTCAAAGATATTTCATCTGAGGCGCCTGGGTGGCTCAGTGGGTTAAAGCCTCTGCCTTCGGCTCAGGTCATGATCTCAGGGTCCTGGGATCAAGGCCCACATCGGGCTCTCTGCTCAGCGGGAAGCCTGCTTCCTCCTCTCTCTCTGTCTGCCTCTCTGCCTGCCTCTCTGCCTACTTGTGATCTCTCGCTATCTGTCAAATAAATAAATTTTAAAAAATCTTAAAAAAAAAAAGATATTTCATCTGGTTTACACTGAACTTTTGTCAGGTGACATTCTGAATAAAGATTCAACTTCTCAGGTAACTTAAAGCCAAGAAAAGGCATATCCTGGATAGGGTAAACAGTACAAACACTAGAAAAGGGATAGGCTCAGGAATATACTAGTATCTTCACTTAGACATCAATTTCATATGAACTTGAATGGGTATGAGTCAGAGAGAAACAAAATAAGGTTAGGAAAGAAAAAAAGGTAAGAAAAAAAAGAAAAAGAAAAATCTACTTGTGGACTTTCAGGACTAAGGAACACGATGACTCAACCAACTTCTTGGCCTAGAGAGGTTCTGCCTGAGCCCAGGTGGTACCCCTGAAACCATAGTGATGCTATTCCACTTTCTCTCATTTATCCATGCCTGAGGAGAGTCCATTAGTAATTCTACCTATCCATAATGAAATAAGGAAGAATCTACTAGCATAGTCTACATACCCATAAGGAACCAAGTTTATCTAAGTGGCAGCTCTCTGAATTTCAGGCATATCAAATAACTCTATAGTACCTACTGGGAAAAATCAAACTTTATTAACTGATAACAAATGAGCAAGTATGTTTTTACATCAAACTCACCCCAAAGTTGGAGGCTGCAAAGCGATCAGATGCAGAGACATTGGTGGAGGCAGTTGTGTGGGCATAGTAGGCATTGATGTTGGCCAATAAGGTGCTCATCACTGCTGGCACACCAGGACACATGTACTTGGATGACAAACATGCAAAGTGCCTGAAAAATAGCATCCTCAGCCTCAAAGACTCTTCAGGGCTTGCAGCAAAAACCAAGTAATTAAAAGAGCTCATTGGTGTGTACGAAGTTTCCAATAACCTTGGCATACAAGGATCTTCATAACTGACTCACTCAAATATACATTAATGAATGCCTACCATGTGCCAAGCCCTGTGCTAGGTGCTAGAATCCAAAGATGTGATAGCCTGGCAGAGAAAGCAAGTGTTAGAAAGTCAATAAGCCAAGGCATGCTAGGCAAAACCACTGGAGAAACACACAAGAAGATCACCTCAATCAGAATGGTTGATGGCTGGAAGGGATTAGAATAAGGCTTCTTAAAGAAGAGATGGTTGAACCAAGTCTTAAAGGCTTAGTAGGAATTAATCAAATGGAGAAGTGTGCAGGCAAAGGAAAACTGCATTGCAAAAGACAAATATATTTATGAGAGACTGATTCATTTGGGAAACCTCAGTTATGGCCACTGTTCAGGTATTTGATAGAGGAATACCAACAAATGAGAGAGGAGAAGTAAGCATAGAATAGTTAACAGAAGAGTTTATCCTCCATATCATGGGAAATTTTAATATGAAGGCACAGTGTGATCAGATTAGTCTTTCAGAAAGCTCCCTTTGATGATAAATTGGAAAAGAAGGCTTAGAGAGAGATGAGATAAGGAAAGAAAGAGTGGTTGAAGAGTTCCTGCAATCATTCAGAAAAGAAGGAATGAAGCACTAAATGGAATAGAGAAACGGTTAAGAATAGATTCTAGAGCAAGACTGGGTTTGAATCTCAGCTCCACCATTTACTCAGTGACTTTGGATAAATAACTTAAGCTTCCCTATGCCTGTTTTATTACCTGAAAATGGGAAAGATAATGACACCCCTCACAGGTTTAATATGAGAATTAAATGAGTTAAAATTCATAAAGTGCTTAGACCAGTGCCTGGGATATAAGGAAATGCACAAGGGAGTTGTTGTTATTATTATTATGCTATAATAATAGTGATGCGTTAAAAACATTTTTAGGAGATAGAATCCAGATTTTAGAGTTTGGATGTTGGGAGTTAAAGGGGCAGTAGTAATTAAGAAAGAAAAGTTTAGGCTGACTCCTAAATTTATGTGGACACCTGCCTAGAAAATTGTTCCATTTACTAAGATAGGAAATATAGGAAGATATCATATATTTGGTGGAGATGATGTTGATTTGGAATGTAGTCATACTGAGGAAGCAGCTGACAGTAGATCTGCAATTCAGGAAAAGGTGTTATCTGAAAAAAGGAATTGGGATTCCCTAGTCCAGAAGTAGTGGTTAAGGTCATAGTTTGGATGAGATCATAGAGGGAGAATGAACAGAGTAAGAATAGTAAGGAGGCCATTCTCAAAGTTCATTCGTCACCGTATTTCTTCACTTCATCTATAATGAACTTCTTGTAATTCCTTGAATATTCCATGGTCTACTGCATCTCAACACCATAGCACATGCGCTACTGGAAATGCTCTTCTACCTTTTCCGTATTTCAAGACTCAGTTCAACTGTCAACTCTTTAACAGCTTCCCTCACATGCCTCCCCTAAAATTGTGATGCTCTCATAATACCCTGTTATTACTTCTACCATATTATATTGTAATTGTTTGTTTAATGGTCTCTCTTTCCTACTAGACTCAGTTTCTCAAGCACAGAGGCTCCATCTTATTCATCTTTGTGTTCTCAGCACCTAGCACAATGTGTGACACCTAAAAGGAACTCGATAAAAGTCTGTAGAATAAATGAAGCACATCCAGGGCAATAGATACCCTCTGTTTCCTGAGCACAGTTCTAGTGTCAGTCTCACCAATATACAAACAATACCTCTTCTCATAGTAGGTCAAAAATTTCCAGTATAGGAGTCTTGGTCAATTCTGACACAGCTGCTTTCCCTATAGTTTAGTGACCTCTCTGACATTGAGGCCAATCTTTGAAAGCTTGTCTTTCACACACATATACGTAAGCACACATGTGGTATCTCCTCAGGCCTGTGATGTTTGGGCAAGTTTTTTCTGGCATACCCTTTTATGCCCTTTGCCCTTCTTATCTCTGAACCCTGGGGGAGACAGATAAAAATACCTTCTCCCTGAATTCCTGATAAACATACTCCTTTTATACATATATATTTTTTGCCTTGGGGCACAGACCCACTTCACCTCAGCTCAGGGAGGAAATCAACAAATCACTGCATACTACTCCACTAAGGACCTGTCACCCTCTCTGTGTGCCTTCATTAGCCTCCCCAAGAGTTAGCAGCCACTTCCCAAAGCCCCAGGAGAGCCTCACGTCATGGCCTGATATATGGACTCGATGCCATAGCGCATGGCAAATTCATCCACAATTTCTTGGGCAGTCTCATCGAAGTACACCTTCCATGCATCGTCTCCTCGAGCCTCAGGGATCAGGACTCCTCCACTACCTTGAATGTCTGTGAGGTAATGGAAAAGGTTCTGCAGGAGACAGAGCAAAGGAAAAGAGTTAAATACGTATTAAAAACAAAACCAAAAATTGGTTGTAAAGTCCAGGAGAACGTGAATAGGGTTCCAAAGAAATTCTGTCTTTCAAGTCATTGCTAGTTCCATGTGTGGCCCCAGTAGGCTGCTCTTACATCATGAAAGAGAACTAAGGCTGGGACTATTACTTGGGCTGTCCAGGGTAGCACAGTGAATAAAAAACAGGCTCCAGATCTTTAACCATCCAGCAATCCCACTTACTGTCAAGGGCCCTTCCCAGTACAGCTTTCTGATACCCCATCTACCAAGGGCCGGCTCACCTCATGGAGACACGTATACTGCACATGATATGGTGCCACCTTCTCCTCCCCCTTGATCTCCACATTGATTTGTAGTCGGATAGCCCCTGAGACAGCTGATTTATCTGTCCTCTTCTCTAGGAATAAAAGAAGACTGGAGGTTGACACCAATGCAACTACAGAGAACACAGACATCCCCCATCCCAGCTTAACCCAAGGATAAAGAGGCACTGATCCAAGCATTCACCTAATAGGGTGAACTTAATCCAGCAACCACATCGTCTACAAATACCCCAAATATTCCCCACAGAAATTCTCTTATGCCATTAAGAAAATAGGGAGCTAAAGCCATTAGAGGCGAGCATGAAGATTAAAGGGCCTTCTGAAATCTGAAGAATGTCCAGCCAGAGTGAGTTCCAGCCACTTCCACACCTCTGTCCCCTATCTCTACTCATGATTGGTTCTCCACAGGTGAGGCAGACTCTGTATAGAGGAATGCTTTAGGGACTGAATGACAGTTTTAGTAGATAGGATTTCCCCCAGATTTTCCATTCATGCTGTCCCTTCTCAGCAACTTTCTTTGGTCCTGTTTCCTTACCCAAGTTGTACCAGACGTCCATTTCGCCACTCAGTGTGCGAACCTCAATAATAGTTTGGCCAAGGAAATCATCAGACTCTCGCTTTAACCGCTGCTTTACTCTTGACTTGATGTCATCATCCTCATCCCATACACGTACCTTAATCCGGTCAGAAGAGTTGTGGCACTCACTGTGAGAGAAATAGGCAAAATCTGTTAGGGACCAACCAAGCAGCACCCATTCCTAGTACTTCCAATTTCCTCCCAAAGCTCCATCAACTGTACTTGAGGCCCTGCAGAGGGAGAAAAGTCAGGGGAACAGTGGTACTAAAGTTCCAAGTGAGTCAAACTATCCTGGTCAGGCTGGGTGGCTCTACATATCATTATCGGTCCTTATCCCCTTGACACAAGGGTGAGAGGGGAAGAGTAATTAGGGACAATTCTGATTTCCTGTGCAGCTAGCTGTATCAACAACATCAACAGGTGGACAAATGTTACAGAGCCCTAGGAAGCAACTGCTAGTTCCCTTCCCAGAGTCAGTAAAGGTGTTAATGTTCATGGTATGTCCATCTGGTCATATCTGCTTAGCTTTCCATCCAGCTCCCCCATCTAAGTATGTGCTTGGTGAACTTCAATCATTCTTTAAAACCCAGCTGAATTGCCATTTTTCTCTACGATGTTTGCTTTGGAAAAGGGAGTTTGGCCAGGTAACCCCCCCCCCCTGCCCCTGCCATGCTCTCCTTCCCTCACAGGTGCTTACTGGGTCTTACTGCCTCATACAAGAGTNCCCCCCCCCCCCCCCCGCCGTGTTTTCATAATATCTTTGCACATCCCATTAAAATACTATAGTATAACTGCTGGTCTACTGAGAAATAGACAAATCACCAAGGAGCTTCTCAAAGGCAGGGATTGTCTTACACATTTTATTTTTTTTAAGATTTTACTTATTTACTAGAGAGACAGAGAGAGAGAATGAGCAGAAGGAGGGATAGGTGGAGAGGGAGAAGCAGACTCCCTGCTGAGCATGGAACCAGATATGGGGCTCAATCCCAGGACCCTGGAATCATGACCCAAGCTGAAGGCAGATACTTAACCAAATGAGCCATCCAGACGCCCCATGTCTTACAAGTTTTAGACACACAATATCATCTACAGTGTCTTGTACAGAATAGGGGCTTAAGAATGTATTTGCTAAATGGGTAAAAGCAGGCAAAATTGACGACAGAGTCAATTCATTTAAAATTAATTCAGAATAAAAAGAATTCAAGCAGGAACCACTCAGATTCTCAAAGAAATAGGTGCTCCCCCCAGGAACTATGGCCTCTGGACTGGAGGCCAATTGTACTAGGCCCCAATCCCTTACATGAGTTCTCCAGGGAATCAACAGAAGAAGGTCTCTACATAACCAGCATGCTTAGCTAATTCAGACTCTAAGTCCTGGTCCTAGGCCTTAGGGATGTGACAAAGCATCTAGATTCTCCAAACATTACTTTGTGTCCTAGATTAGAGCTTGCCATTTTTCAACAACCATCCCTTACTGTCTTATGAAATAGTCTGTAAGAAAGTGAGACAATGGGAAAAGGAGTAGGGGTAGGAGCTGAGGCGGGAGAAAAAGCAGGGCCTTTTAAAGGAAATGGAAACTTCTCCAGACCCCAGAATTCTATCTTCAAGCCAGAATTACCCAGCTGTAGGGGACGGACATTCTTTCCCAACTCTGTGGAAGAGTCTAATCCTTCCTTGGCGGGATGGCAAGGCTGAGAGGTACACAATAGGGTGGTTAGTCCCTGGTTTTGTCACTGAGTAGTAGGAAAATCTTTCTAACACTAGAAAAAGCAGTAGGGAGTGCCCTGGGGCCCCTTTAATAGCCCTAGTTAAGACAGGGCCTGGATAAAGTAACCCTGATATAACAGTCCATGAAAAGAAACCCAGGAAATAAATGGCTGCTGCCCAAGTGAAGCCTGTGAAAAAAGGGTTTTCTCCAGTGCCTCTGCCCCATCCCTCTTAGGGTCCAAGCCAAGAATAATAGGATTTAATGCTGCTTCTAAAGCACATACAGTCCCAGGTAAGACAAAGCCCTCTGTGACTTACAAATGGAACTTCTCTTCCCAAACAGGATTCAGGTTCCCAAAAATAGTCTTGGTACGCTTCTTGGTTTTGCCCACTTGCACAGTCACGTAAGGGTCACTGGATCCTGTCTTGTCCTTGGCTTGTAGGCCCTGGGCACACACCACTGCAACCCAATTACAGAGGAGGAGGCTTTAGAGTATGCTCCAGAAGTCTGAAGTCCTCCATAGCAACACTCATATGTTCTCCATCTTAGAGCAGTCTCTATCTGCTCCTTGCAAGGGACCGTTAATCTCAGTCCTCCACATCTATGCTTAGTCCTGGGCCACCAGTATTCCTCTCAAAGGTTGACCCAAGAATCCCACCTGCTCACCAGAGCCCTAACTGACCACTTACCCCTATATTGATATATACATGCTTCAGCCACACCCACCCACCTAGTAAAACACCAGTTTATTCCCTGATCTACTACCTATCCCGTTTCCCCCACACCTAGCTATTTGTAATATGAGACTGTTCACCAAGTACATAACATCAGATTGTTACCAAATCCTTCATTATCATTCCTATCGCTTAGGTGCTGGACTTTCTCTCCCAATACCTGACAGCACAGGGTCTAGGAGAGGAGGAAGCCCCTCCCACTTCCCTCAATTCTATCTTCTTTCTCTCTAGTCCCCTGCTCCCTCAAATTTAGGATGCTTCTTCCCCAGGTTCCTCCCCGTAGCCTAGGCCTTCCTATTGTCTCAAACTTTGGCCTACTCACCAGTGATGGTAATTTTGGCCGACCATTTGGAGGTGCCATCCAGTACACTCTGCTTCACTGTTTTCATCTGTTGCACATGGGCAACTTTGCTCACAGTAAAGACATCTCGGATAACCTCAAAGATCTCTGGCTTATTCCGCTCTCGGATCTTCATGCGGTCCTTCATGGCCATGATTATATTCTGGGTCCGGTCCTCAGCTCCATGTTTAGAACTCTTTTCTGCAGCCCCTGAAGGGTGGCCAGAGACAGAAAGTAAGGTAACCATAGGCCATCCACCAGACCAAGGGTCAAGCTGAGAAATGGGGCCTGGGAGAGGTCACTGAGAAGTGGAAGAAGCTTAAGACTGCAAAGGCTCTGGGAAAAGCTAATCAGTATGGGACCTACTGAAGTTTAATGCCTCGCTAGCGGAATTTAAACAGCAAAAACTTGATAACTATTATTTTTTAAAAGATTTTATTTATTTATTTGACAGACAGAGAGAGATCACAAGTAGGCAGAGGGAGAGGGGTAAGCAGGCTCCCCGCAGAGCAGAGAGCCCGATGAACTGAGGACCCTGAACTGAGATCATGACCTGAGCCGAAGGCAGAGGCTCAACCCCCTGAGCCACCCAGATGCCCCAAAAACTTGATAATTATTATGGGAGTTTATTATACCAGTCCACTTAGATATATATTGAATTTTTCATCAAAAAAAGAAAGAAACAAAAAAGTGTAGCTTAGCCTGAAGTTGGCCTTGTCTTTCTTCTACCCCACGTGGTGGTTGAGAGGTACCTTCAAGTTTAAGGCCAAAATACCACCAATGGGTATCTCAGTTATCAGGGAGGGTGGGAGGGTACACACGACAACTCCACCAATCTCATCCAACTTCCAAGCCACAATACAGATCCCAGAGTTCTTCACAGCATACACTGGATTCTGCCTCAGGACTCTAATGCCTTTAATCTCAGAAAATAATGGCAGTATGGTAAGAAAAGTATGGCCTTTGGTATGAGACAGAGTTGGGTTCAAATCCTCACTCCACCACTCCTAGCTGGGTAAACCAGTTTTTTCTAAGAAAATGGCTCTTAACTCTCGGGATTGTAAGCATTAGGTTAGCATATATAAAGCATTTGGCCCAGAGCCTGGCACCTAGCAGGAACTCAAATAAATGGTTACTTTTATTGTTACCAGCATCATTATTATCCTGGTAGAGATGGTGAGGGCCATTTTTACCAGCTGTGGCCCCAGAGAGCTAATCTCAGAGGCTACCAGGTTTTCCCTGCTGCCCTAAGGATTATAGCAGAACAGACTCCTCTGATGTATTTCACCAAATGGGCTTGTCAGAAAGGGGCCCACCCTTCTTTTACTGGCCCTGCAGACAGGCTCTTACCTCTCTCTATTCTCCAAAGGCTTAGGCCTTTTCTACAAAACCTGGAGCAACAATTAAGGCCAAAATCTGCATCCTAACCCTGGAAAGATGGCAAGTGGATCTTCTATTGCAGGAGGCCCACAGTAGGGCATTTCATTCCACTCTGTGCTTCACAGAAGCCTTAGGCAAAAGATATTTTCTAATAAATGAAAAATGACCTGGGCTGCATCCTAGTCTTGTCACTTAGCTAGCACATCCCATGCACTGCCAACTCCTCGGATTGGGACCTCTAGAAGGCCCTTGAGAAAAAGGTAGATACCCTTGCTACAGAGCAGTATTTCAGAAGGTTTCCAGCAAGCTGCCTATGCAGTCTGTCTGGCTGCTAGTTCTCAGAAATTAAATCAAGAGTCTACTGGCACCTGTCCTTAATACCCCCTTATGATGGGTTTGGGCAAAGTCATCACCAGCATTCATAGTCAGTCTTTTCAGAGCCCCATCTCTTCCACTGACTTTGTCTGCTATAACCATGCCACTGGCACCAATCGAGGGCTCTTTGCAGAAAGACATTTTAAGGGAACAATTCTTTGAGGCCTCTCTCTGGGCACCATTTATGTCACATATCTTTCCTTGGGATAATGAAGTGCTTATGAGTCTAAAGGTAACCTTCCTTTCTCTTCCCACCAATCCCTGAAGCTTTTATTGCTATGGCTTGGCTCTGAGTAACATCTGGAAGACCTGGAGGGGCAGAAAAATACTTTCCCATATCCCTAACCCCTGATCCTCCTGAGGTCTAGCCACAGTGGTACAAGCCCTGCAGAAGCAGAACAAGGAGCAAGAACTTGCAGGGCCATCAACTCCTTTGGCAGAAACTTGTTGCTTTTCCTGCTCCTATTTGCCCCACTCCAAGATGGCAGCACCAATCATGTATTTAGTCAGGGCCTTGGAAGTTTGGCACATTCTCCTCTGGGACGTCTGCCTGATCCATTTGATGCTTCTTTTCCTGGCACTGTCTCAAAAAACCACATCTATAATCAAGGAGAAAATGCTGTCTTCCCTGGGCCCTAGGATCTACACTTGAAGAGGTTCTTTTCTGAGGCGTGGAACCTCACAGAACTCTCTCTCATTAGTTTTGATCCCCAATTAAACATGCTCTAATCATTTGGGCAATATGGCCACTGCAGTGTGTACACTACTCAAGCAGGTTCTGGGATCATCTGAATCATAGAAGAGATCTAGTTCTGCCAGAGGGCCACAAAAAGCTCAAAAAATCTTTTCCTAAAGGTGCTTAAGAGAGTGCTATAAGACCTGTTATTTGGAAAGGCAATGCCCCTTGACTCAGGACCCTACTTTCTCTGAAAAAGAAAGAGCTTCACAATCAGGTAAACCAAAGGAATCAGTCTAGCCATCCTAGCTCTTTGTTGCAAGACTATTTTGGAGAGGCCCTGCTGTCCCTACTCCACACCCCTCACCACATGGACACTCACGCTGTAGGCAGTCGGCGTTGAGCAGGTCCTGGCACTTCTCATGGCACTTGACTCCACACTCGCTGCAGCGCATGCCCTGCCGGGCAATGCCCCAGAGCAGTCCTTCACACTCATAGCAGTAGGTCGGGGTAGTGGCCGTCCAGACCTCAAAGTTGTGGGGTGTGGTGCACGAGATGGGGTAGATTAAGGCCTGCAGGGTTTTCTTATACACATGGAATTTCTGAAAGACATATACCCCATCACCCACCAACAACTTTAGGTCTCTGCTGAGAGATATCAGAACTGCGATCCTTGCAGGGTAATCCAGACGCTGGTTTCTCCTCTGGCAATAAAGGAGATACTCTAGCCTAGCAATAGAGGAGATACAATAGCCAACACTGGAAGAAAGAAGCCCCACTATGTCACGTGCTCCTGGTCAAGAGAGATCTGACTTGAATGCTATGTCTGAACGTTTTCCCACCATTCAAAGGAAACAGAGGATACTAGCCCCACTATAAAACCCTGAGTTCATTGGTCACATATTCCAATGTGAGACTTGGTCTTACCTCTGTTCTAGTCCCTTGCCTCTTCCAGTGTGGAAAACTCAAGACTCAAAGCCTTTTATCTGTTTCATTAATGATGTGTGCCCAACACTCTTGAATTCTCAGTTAATATGGCTACAAAGATGATAACCAGTTTTTAGGTCTGTGGACTCATGAAAGCCCATGGGTCACTTACCAGCTCTTCATCCTTGAGAGAGGTGCGTGTAGCCATTGCAGAAGTAATCCCTGCCTTCCGAGACTGGACCAATGACTGTGAGAGAAGACCTATTGTCAGCCTTGGCTACTGCCAAGGGCTGGCAAAGTCCTAGGAAGGGAGTTTCAGTGACCAAAGTGACTTGACTACTTGATTTATTACGTTCTCTCTAATTGTACTGTCATTCACAGGGACTGCCCATGGGTTCTAGGTAACAAGAGTCCCAAGTTAAGATCCAAAGTGTAAGGCCTATTATGCTTTGTAACAGGGACTAACAGTAAGGGACTGTTCTAACAATGTTAGAATGGCACTTCCCTTAGGGTACCTATCATCCAGAGTTTCTCTTTCCTTCCCTTTCCTATTTCCCTCATTTATAGGAAGGCAAAGGAAAATGATAAGTTTAGAATTACTGTAGGAAATAGGTCATTAAGAACAGAATAAACTATGTCAGAGTCATATTTAAGTATCATCACTGAGAATGATGCCATGCTATCCTTTATCCCTGGGTACCACTTCACGCCCACACAGTCCCACACAGGTGGTTATAGAGGTCAGCCCAGTGAGCAGGACACTCGGCAAGTGAAAGGGGCAATGTAACCTCAGTCAATCAAGGCAGCGGATTAAGTCTGAGAGCTGGGACTGCTAGGCTAGCCAAGCTGTCATGTAGAGGAACTTAATGTATCTACCAAGCCTAACTTTAGGAACAGCCTCTGGAGAGGCACACAGTTTCCCTAAGGCAGTGGACATTGGGCAGACAGGAGGTACAGTATCAGCCTAAGCAGGGGAAAGAATTGGGAGTGGCCCAGGTGGTTTGAGATGTGGATTCTTACGGAGGATGTAAAGGAGCTCTGGAGACACTCACCATAGCCTGTGCAGAGGACAGCAGAGAAAGGAACAACATGATGTTAAAGCCACCCCCAAGAGCATGAAAACAATTGCAGAGGCAACTGAGAGGTTCTTCCCTATAGTCTAATCAATGTAGAGAACAACATCCCAACCCCTTCACCCTCTATCCACTAAAAATTATCTTCAACCCAGCCTGCTGTCCAGGGCCTAGAGCTTCTGCTCTAAGAAAGAGTTATGCCAGAAAGTGAAATATAAGCAACATTAAAAGATGGAGGATAGGAGAGGGAAATGACTAAAACACTGCTATCCAATTAGTTAAGCAAAGAGAAGCTGGTGTGCAAGAGAGAGGGGGGTGGGTAGAGGTGAAGAAAAAGTAGGAAGACAAGAAAAAGGAGATGGAAGATAAGGAGAGAAAGTAATAAAGAAGACATGACCTCAGAACTTATCCTCATCCAACCAGCTTGATGGTAAGAGGAGACGTACATTAGAAAGGAGGAAAAATAGAAAGGAGAGATACACATGTAGTAGGAAAGAAAAAAACAAGAGATAATGGCAGAGGATAATTCCATTCAGCCAACTAGGGTTAGAGAAACTGGGCGGGGGAGGGAAGAGCAGGGAATGGAGGAGAAATGTGAAAAGGAGTGGATAGAAAAAACAAAATAGACTAAATGGGGGAGAGGGAAGAAAACAGGAGCAGAAGATAGTAAGAAAAAGGGTTCAAGTCTTATTGAACTTCTAGCTTTAGAACTCTAGAATTCTAGGAAATTCTAGGAATTCTAGGAAAGCCTGGGCCCCACTCCACCCCCACTACCCACTAGCCTATGGCAAATTCTTTGAGTTAATCTGCCTCAGGACATATGACCCAAAGTGGGACCTTCCAGTCATTCTTGAGGTCCCGAGATCAGCTTTAACTCCCAAATTTGTTTCAATTCAATTTCACAATTTTTTTTATCATTACCTTTCAGTGCCAGACACTGAGTTAAGTACTAGGAACACAGAAATACTCCAGAAAATCTATCTTAGGAGGAGACTGTCACTTGATCTCCAAGGAGTAGCATCAGTCATGCTCATTATACACTAAACTAAATGATGCAGGTCAGTGCTAGAGGTAGCTTCTATTCCATATCATCAAAGAAGGTGGTAGAGAAACCTAAAGGAACAAGATACCTAGAAGACAACTTTGGAGTACAGCTTTAAGAGCCCAAGCTACAGTTCCAGGTAGGAGCTTTAGCTAGTGAAGAGACTGGGACTCTAATGAGGGAGTAGGGTAGAACAGTTTCAACTAAAGTCTTACCACTAAGTCTCAGTAAAGCTTTAGATGATACATCTTCAGTCCAATATCTGTCACTAAATGGACCATTACCAGGCCTAATACTATGCCAAGGTCCAATGAGGGATACGCCAAGCCTACAGCCTAAGTCTGCAAAGAGTCACTCACCAAATCACTGACAAGCGGCAGTGGCTTCTTTCTGCGTAGATTTGGCATGCTGTCAATGCCATAGAGCCCTCCAGCTGGCCTGAGGAGAGAAGAAAATACGTCAGGACCTCCAGTCCTGCCTTGTTACTGGCAGATTCAGTGTTCTATTCTCCTTGCTCACCCTCTCCCCAGAGGAAGATGAACTGATTTCTATCATGTGTCTCTGAGAGGGGTAAGGAAGACACAAAGCAAGAGACATAAAGCCATGGAATGATGAGCAATGGAATTGCTCCTAGGGTGCCCTTCTAAGTCTCCTTCTATAGTTTTAGCCAAAAATCGAGAGCTCTTTTATCCCATAACAACACTTCAAGAAACCTCTGTTTATTTGAAGGCCCTTGTACTCCATAATGCAAGGAGGGAATTGGTAGTTAAGAAGGGCCCTCCCTACATTCAGGCCAGAGACACTGCTCCCCTAAGATCACTGTTTCCTGGTCTACGCTAGAACAGAGCCCATAGGAATGGCTCTATAGAAGAGCTTCTGCCTAAGTAAGCAAGACTGCTAATGACATGCGGAGATAACCTTCTCCATCCTGAGTAAAAGAGTCACCAGTTCTCTCCATCTAAGCCTCCTGAATAAAAAGGGTCTCCATGGAAAGAGGTGCTTACATAACCAAGTAGAAGCAGGAAAGGTGGGAGAAAAGACTTCCAAAAGGCCACTTAGAGGGGAATAAAAAGTCCATTCAGGAAGGATACAACAGAAGGACTCTGAAAGTCTGGCCTAGCCTGATGGATACATCAATAGGGAACAGAAAAAAAATTACAGCTGGAACAACTGGAGATTTTGAAAACTTTTATACCTTTTCTATGCTTATTAATTTTGTTGTTCTTTGCCATTTCTTCCATATCTATATGCAATAAAAATAAAGAGAATGTCCTAGAACACCATTCTCAAAATGAGATAACCTGGATTTTATCCCCAACTCTCATTTACTACATGTCCTCTGCCAAAATTACTTCCTTTCTTTGGGTCTTGATGCCAATTCTAAAAAAGGAATGAACTACAAAATTTCTCTGACCTTTTGGAAGCTGTCACTCTGAGCCTCAATGAAAAGAACTCATGTACTTGGCCTTAATGAAAACAAGGAGATGGGTAAGGTAGTAAGGTAGTGGGTGGTATACCATAACTGGTCTGAAAAGAGATGTTGCAGAAGAATAAGTAGGTATTGCCAGCTAGCTATACAGGCAAGGAATGGAGCCACAAATAAGATAAAGGCCAAGAGTTGCAACAGGCAACCTGATATGTTGATTCCTAATAAACTAGCTTCCTAAACACAGGAAATGAACTTTGCTTTCAATGAGACTACCAGACCTAGGGAAGTTCTAAACCTGTGACAGCTTCCAAGGACTAAGCTGGAGGAAAGGAAGACAATGACCAGGAGGCATTTAGACAATCACTGCATGGCCCCATTTAAAAATAGCTTTAAAAATTAAAAATAAAAATAGCTTAGATATGTTCCATTGTCAAGTATGTATTTTACAACCATTAGAAGAAAAAAACTAAAGTCCTAAAGAAGGGCTGTAGAAAAAGCACCTGGTACCACACATTTCTGGTTAATTCTAAAAGCTATAGCATGTACCACTAAGGTTTTTACAACATAAATGAACTTCAGACAACAGAAAAAAGGATAGTTCATTCAAATCACCAACTCTTGATTTAAAAAGGACAAATCACAAGGAAAAGGAGCATGTAAACACATAATAGATAACTTTATGATCTGATCTTATTTCTTCCCTGGTCATGAGGGAGAGGAGGCATCCACTGGGAACTCTAATGTCAGAAGGCCTTTATGGGACAAGGAGAAAAGGAAGATCCTGAGAAATAATGGGATTATATGCCAGGGAGAGGTGGGGGAGGCACTTAAACTCTTTCCTCTCTTAAGAACAGTCAGTTATAGGCAGCAGTTGAGCAGCTTAAAATGACTCTCTGCTGCAGTCACATGGGTCTGAGACTCCCAAACAAGAAGCACAGACAGAATACACTGAGCTCATAAGGCATGCTACTTATGTCTTGACTACAGTGGAATGGAGAAAGTAGGTGACTCACAACAGCTGAAGTCAGGACAGAACCCAGGGAGTAGTCTAATGAACTACGCTATAAACAATGGAATAAAAAAGAACTGTGTCAAAGGTAGATATTTTTCTAGTTTCCTCTTTCTTCTACCTAAAGGGTATATAATTACTAAGATGCAATGGATCAGAAATTCTAGAGGCAAGGATAGGGAAGCCCCAAAGCTCCCTTCCCTGCTCCAGGGGAACCACTCTATAACCCCTCTCACTTTTGTCTCTGAGGGATCAGTCTGCAGAGTTTTCTCCTCTCCCCAGAGAACCAAACAATCTGTATAGCAGAGCCTCTTCTTTCCCAGGATCCAACTTATGGAGCTCTTTTCCCAGGGGAAAAGCTGGAAGTTGAGTGAAAGACTATAAAATCCATGGAAACCTTGTAGGGAATCACTTACCCTTCCGGGAGCCACTGGGGCAAAGAGGGGTGACCATCATCCGGAATCTTTAAAAAGAGATATGAAAAAAATTAGATCCTAGAAAAGATGGGAGACAGTCATCTTTCTTTGGTCAGGCAGTCATCAGTAAAGTAGGAAGCTCAGAGAAGTGCGGGTTACATACAATATGTGGTGACATAGCCAAGACTGATGTCTAAGCCAGTGCCCTGATCAGCCAGAGCAACAAGCAGGTTGCTGAAATAACATTAGTGTGTCTCCCTTCTCCCCAGTGAATAAGAAGGATATAAAGTCAAGCTCACTGAGATCTCAAGGCTAAGGTTCACTGGGAGTGTGAGAGGTGCCAAAACTTCCATCCCCCTCACACAATCCACTGGTATATATAAACAGTAAACCAAGGCTTAAAAAAAAAAAAAAAAGGTCCATTTGGGGCTTCCAGGCCTCACTCACTTAAGCAAAAGGACAACTTCATATAGAGTCTTCTAATTATATTCCTAAGTTCCCTTTGCTGTCACAGAGTGGTGACTTGGTTTTTCTGGATTCCCATTTCATCTTGTGATTTGACTTAACTTAGGCTCCTTGAAGCCCTAACTCATAGACATTCTATATTTGATAAGCTCTCTCTATATATAACAAGAGAACCCAGGGTAGATTAGATACTTAGATTATCTTCTGGTGGACATTATGAGCTCTATAATGAGAAATTGAAAACTGAGGTACCAAATAATTCAAGGAAGAAACAGTTTGAAAACAGTTTTTAAAGGTTTCTCCATAAATAAACGAACGAATGAACAAACCTACAGAAAAAATCCTTTAAGCAGTGTACAGAGCAAAGTTCCAAAGCTTCCAGGGCTTTCCAGAGAACCAATGGTAAACGCTGGTTAGGCTCAATAATCCTAGTGCTAACAGGTCTGGGGCTTCCTGCCCCTTCCCTGTTCCCTTCCACCCCTCAAAACTTTCCTGCCTCCTGATACTTGGGCTCCAGCTAACTATCCTGGAACAAATGAGCTCCAAAGCAGGGAAGACAGAAGTAAGGTATTTAACTTTGTACAGGGGGTAAGGTTTTGGGAGAGCCACAGATGGGATAAGTTATAGATAAAATTAGGCAAGACAAAGTAGAAAGGGGAGAGGTAGGACACCCATGGCACAGAGTGATGTAAAAGCGGGTAAGAATTACCCTGGGTCAGCAGTAGGCTCAATATGAACTTTGGATTTAAGACCCTTCTCAGATTGTCTGTATTCTAAGCAAGCCTATCTGCCTATTGCCTACAGCCCTTCATAAACCTATTTCACCTTATTTAGCTCTTGCCCTGGTTCTGTGGGTGGGATAATACCGGCAAAAGGAGAGCCATGCCCACAAGGAAACTAGAAGTGGTTGATATACATCTCCTAAGGTTGTTCCTAAGGGTAGCTCTATCCCTAAATCCCCAAATCCTACCACCCAGAACTTATCTTCCCTTTGAAAATAGTTCGCTGTACTGAGCAGATTTTTATTTCCTACCTAGAATTAGATGCTTGCGAGAAACCACAGACTTTAAGGAAACAAAGTCACAAAAGGTCTCTGGGAACCAGGGTTCAACAAGCTCAGATCATACACATTTCCTATACTTAGAGGAGACAAAGGGTCTCCTAAAGCCTGTAGACAAAGCGTAGGGCATGCACACAGAGGTACTGAAGGAGGCCTGAGAGTGAGAGGAGATCTAAAATAAAGTACCTATAGCAGGTACACTCACAGACACAACTTATGCCTGACTGAAACAGACGGTGATCATGGAGCCTGTGCATAGGGTGATAAAACATGTGCGGAACACCCATATGAAGAAGGATTCAGTGTTCACTAGGGCTGGAATTGTAGGCAACACCAAAACATCACTTTCTTCAAGAACCAGTGCTTATGGGCACAAAGCATTAGTTATACTGTGCATTCACATGGCATGGGGGAACAACATCACAGGTCTACAGAAGCTTGTGCTCACAGAGAGCCCAAGAAACCTGCTCAGAAGCACAAAGCACATTCACACTTAGGACCCCAGGCAAGAGGCACAAAATGCCCACAGCAACTCCTGCTCCCAAATGCAAAGTATATGCATGCTGGGCTCAGCAAGGGTTTATAGCATATGCCAACCTGCAGCAACAAGCAAAAAACGGACAAACACTGTGCAAAGTAGAAGAGGAGGGCAATCAGTATTTGGGGTAGTCAAACTGAGTACAAGTATAAGCACACACATGCTACATCAAATGTGCACCACGCTGGCACACACATTCTCACACTGTGCTCCAGGGATGTTTGTACATAAGAATGGAGCATGCCCACAAACTGCTTACAGGAAAAACAGACTATCTGTAGGAGCCAAAGCTCAGAGGCACAGCTCATACATGTGTGTGCATGCACGTACGCATACACACACGTGCACACACATGCACACAGTGCTCAGGAGAGAAGGGTTGAAAATAGACAACAAAAAGGGCCCAAACCAGAGGCACAACCTGAACGGCTCCTCGCTTTCCTTCTGCAAGAAGAGAAAGAGCAAAAAAAAAGGGCAGAAAGGTTAGTAGATTAAGTCCCATAGCATGGAACCCAAAGAAAATGTCAGCTAAATCTCAAGGGACATGGAGGAAAGAAAAAGGTCCCCTGAACAACTGGGCAATTCACAGAGCCTAGCTTCCAGAATCCTTACCTACTGTATTGGCTGGTCCCTCCTTTTAGTTTAGACCATTTCCAGTTTGGCTACTCAAACTAAAGGACAAAGTCTACTTGGGGATTTCAGTCACCCTTTTCCCCTTCCCAAACTGTCCTGCATGCAGTGTCAGGGAAATCAGGGCCACAAGCTTTGTTACCAAGGGCCACTCTAACAGGCTATCTGAACTGGCTAAGCACAAAGTGAGTTCCTTCCTCAGAAGCTGTATGTGCTCACTCTGGATCTGGGATAAGTCCTCAAACCCCAAAGGACTGGTAACTCAACCCTTTCCCATTTTACAACGCAGGCTTGGCCATGCATTTTCCCAGCAAACCCTGGCCTGTTTTCCCAAAGCCTAAGTTCACTTAGGACAGGTTAAGGCTTGAAGTTAAGGCTAGGACCAGGATGCTGAAAGGCTATAGCTGGGGGCATTACCTGGCCCTTGCCCTAATAGAAGTCACCATGATCTAGATGATAAAACCACGATAGCAACTCCAGGCCTGATTATCTACTAAATCCAGAACAATACTCCAAAGGAAACAGATGCTTCCAGAAGGACCTTAGCAAGCCACAGTAGAGGAAGATAAAGTCCAGAGATTATTCCTTCTATTCATCATACTACATGGCCTACTAGGAGACATATGGATAGCTCCATAGGTTTCCTTCTCTAAGGCAAGTCCATTCACCTGGGCTAACCAGCTCCTCTCTACTTTCTTTTCCCTCCCTTTTAAAGACCCACTGATATTATATAACAAGTAAAAGGGAGAATCATAGAAACTAATTCATAAATTTCTAATTTTTCAGTTATTTTTAATGGCCTAATGGGTCACCTGACTTGAGAGAAGAGTGAACTCAGGAATAGGAATCCTCCAAAACAGTGCAGCTACAGGAATGTGGATGAGATGCAAAAGACACTTGCTGGAATGGAGCCGTATCTCTTCTACATCTACTCCCACCTCCCCTACTATACTCTCTGTTCTCTTTGAAAAAGAAATTTGGGCAAGGAACACTTTAACTGACCTGTGATTCAAATTGGAAAGGTTTCTGTCTATCTCCACTATCTTAAAAATACACTCTATACATCATGTCAAAGTTAATTTGTGTCCTTCTATTCTTCCCAGAGTTCCCCATAATGCCTAAAAATCTGCTGACAAGGCTCTCCATATATATATATATATATAATTTTACCCTTGTAGCCTGAGGGCTTACCACATTTCCTAGCACTTGTATATAGAGAAAAGAACCTGAACTTTCAGGACTTAGAAAACAACAGCTTCTAAGAACATGTGTTTTGCCCATCACCAGAGAAAACATAGGTCTCTTAGCTAATAGCCTGTACCATTTTTCAGACCCCAAGGAACTGCTGTACTAGCTCTTTGGTTTGTCCCACCCACTGGACAAACATAAGAAAACCTTTTCCTTGTTAAGAGTCAAACTTTCTGTGCTTCCTAACTTCCTAAAATGCCTTAACATTTTTCCACTCAGATTTAGTTTTCAGTTTAAGTGCAGTGTATCTATAGAACACCCACTCTGCCATGAAAAACAAAAATTCCTGACCCCTAAAAATGATTGCACTCTTCTCTGGAGAATACATTTTATAAAGAAGTGACATACTTCCTCATTATTAAAACAAACTTAACTTCATTGTACTTGGGAGTCAAAAGACTTGAGGCACTCAACTTACTTAAGCCTGCATTTCCTTACCTATAAAAAGCAGATAAGAACGCTACCTCCCAGGGTTATAGCGAGGATTCATTTTTTCAACAAGTACTTACTGAGAACTTACTGCACACTAGGCACTGTTCTCAGTGCTGGTGATGAAGCAAAGGGAATGAAACAAACTCACTGATCTTGAGAAGCTTCTATCTAGAGGAGGAGGTGATGATTAATAATGACAAAGACCATGATAATAGCTAACACTATCATGTATCTGTCATTTCATTTGAATAAGCTCATTTATTTCTCCCAAAAGCTCTACTGGGTAAATACTGTTATTATCTCCATTTTTTTGCTGATTAAACTAAAGATCATCAGAGAGGTTAAGGAAGTTGCCTGAAGTCACAGCAAGGGGGAAAAGCCAAAATTCAAAACAGGCATTTGGTTCCAGGATCTGGAACTATATACACACCATATCACTTCAAAATTCAGGTAAGGGGTGGGGGA
The DNA here is from genome assembly GCA_002007465.1 of Ailurus styani. Lineage (NCBI taxonomy): Eukaryota > Metazoa > Chordata > Mammalia > Carnivora > Ailuridae > Ailurus > Ailurus styani. Next base: position 1,675,932 of record LNAC01000362.1, on the reverse strand, counting down.
GATAAGGCCCCCTGTGGTGACATTACAGTTACTATTTTTTTTAAGATTTTATTTATTCAAAAGAGAGGGAGAGTGAGCATGAGTGGGAGGAAGGGCAGAGGGAGAGGAAGAAACAGACTCCCAGCTGAGCAGGGAGCCTGATATAGGACTGCATCCCAGGACCCCGAGGTCAGAACCTGAGCTGAATGCAGATGCTTAAACGAGTCACCCAAGTACCCCACTATTAAAATTTCATAAAGGTTATCAGGGAGGCGTGACAGATAATGTGACCATCTAAGCAGAGACCTGAAGGAAATGAGTAAAGAAGTTATTTGGATTCTAGGAAAGAAGTATTCTAGTAAGAACACAGAGCAAGATGAGATACGCTGCACTTAAACTGAAAACTAAATCTGAGTGGAAAATGTTAAGGCATTTTAGGAAGTTAGGAAGCACAAAAAGTTTGACTCTTAACAAGAAAAAAGTTTTCTTATGTTTGTCCAGCGTCTGGTGTTCACGGAAGATGTCTGGGCCAGAGATATAAATCTGGGAATCTTTATGAAACTCATGATACTGAAACAGGTTACTTAGCCCGTGAATATGAATAAAAAGAAGAAATCAGAATTGAATCCTGGGTTGGGAAACAAGGTTGGAAAGATGAGGAGGGACCAACACAGATGGCTAAGGAGGAGAGAGTTAGGTGGTTCACTTGGTTAAGTGTCTGCCTTCAGCTCAGGTCATGATCCCAGAGTCCTAGGATTGAGCCCTGCATCAGGCTCCTTGCTCAGTGGAGAGAGTGCTTCTCCCTCTCCTTCTGCCTGCTGCTCTGCCTACTTGTGCTCTCTCTCTCTCTCTCTCTGTCAAATAAATAAAATCTTTAAAAAAACAAAAAACAAAAAACAGGAACTGAGGCATACAAGAGTCTTTTTCAACAAATGGTGGTGGAATATCCATATGCATGTGAATGAAGTCAGAGCCCCATCTCACACCATATACAAAAATTAACTCAGGGGGCACCTGAGTGGCTCAGTGGGTTAAAGCCTCTGCCTTCGGCTCAGGTCATGATCTCAGAGTCCTGGGATCGAGCCCCGCATCGGGCTCTCTGCTCAGCAAGGAGCCTGCTTCCTCCTCTCTCTCTCTGCCTGCCTCTCTACCTGCTTGTAATCTCTCTCTCTCTCTGTCAAATAAATAAATAAAATCTTAAAAAAAAAATTAACTCAGTAGGGACTGTAGACCTAAAAGAGCTAAAACTAAGAAACATTTAGGAAAAAACATAGGAATAAATTTTTGTGACACTGGGTTCAACAATGGTTTCTTACCTATGAAACCCAAAACACACAAGAAAAATAGATAAATTGAATCTCATCAAAATCTAAAATTTTGCACTGTATTTCATACCCATTATAATGGCTATTACAAAAAAGAAAAAGGGAATGAGAGAGAAGTAACAACTGTTGGCAAGGATATAGAGAAATTAGAACCTTTGTGCACTGTTGGTAGGAATGCAAAATGGTGCCGCCACTGTAGAAAACAATATGGCAATTCTACTTCGATTATATACCCAAAGGAAATGAAAGCAAGGGTTCAAAAGAGATATTTATATACCGATGTTCATACCAGCATTATTCACAATAGTCAAAAGGGGTAAGAAACCCAAGTATCCACCTACAAATGAGTGGATAAACAAAATGCAGTTTATATACATACAATGAAATACCATTCGGCCTTAAAAAGGAAATCCTGACACATGCTACAACATGGGTGAACCTTGAGAACATTACAAACATTACGCCAAGTAAAACAGGCCCGTCACAAAATGACAAATATTGTGTGATTCCACTTATATGAGGTACCTAGAGCAGTCAAATTGATAGAGGCAGAAAGTAGAATGTGGGTGCCAGTGGGTGGGGGGAGGGGAGAATGGGGAGTTACCTTAATGAGTAGAGAGTTTCAGTTGTGGAAGATGAAAAAGTTCTGGATATTGGAAGATGGTGATGGTTGCAAAACAATGTGAACAAACTTAAAATGGTTAAAATGATAAATTTTGTATTATGTATATTTTACCACAATAAAAAATGTTTTTAGTAAAACATGTATGCTTCAAAAAAAAAAACACCATCAAGAAAGTGAAAAGACAACACAAAGATTGGGGGGAAATATTTACAAATCATATATGTGATAAGAGGCATATGTCCAGAATATATAAAGAACTCTTATAGCTCAACAACAAAAAGACAACTCAATTTGAATAGATATTTCTCCAAAGAAAATATAAAAATGGCCAATACACACATGAAAAGATGCTAACATCATTAGCTACTAGGGAAATGCAAATCAAACCACAGTAAGATACCACTCACACCCACTGGGATGGGTATAATAAAAAATACAGACATTAATAAGTGTTAGCAAGAATGTGGACAAATAAGAACTTTCATGCCTTGCTGACTGGAATGTAAAATGGTACAACCACATAGAGAAAGAGTCTGGAAATTCCTCAAAAATGTTAAACTTAGAGTTACCATATGACCCAGCAATTCCACTTCTAATATAGACCCAAGAGAACGGTAAACATACGTCAGCACAAAAACTCGTACACAAATGTTCATGGCAACATTTGTAATAGCTAAAAAGTAGTAAACAACAACAACCAAATGCCCATCAAATAATGAACAGATAAACAAAATATGGCATATCCATATAATGGAATATTATCCCACCACAAAAAGAAATGAAGTATTGATACATGTTACAACTTAGTTGAATCTTAAAAACATGCTAAGTGGAAGAATCCAGTCACAAAAGGCCACATATCATATGAATCCATTTATATGCAATGTCCAGAACAGGCAAATCCAAAGAAACAGAAAGTAGATTAGTGGTTGCTAGAGGCTGGAAGCAAAGGGGATTGGAGAATGACCACTAATAGGTAAGGGGTTTCTTTTTGGGGTGATAGAAATGTTCTGGAGTTGATGGTTGCATAATTCTATGAATCTACTAAAAAATACTCAATTGTACCCTTTTTAAGGGATTTTAAAGGTGAACTTTGTGGTAAGTAAATTATAACTCAATAAAGCTGTTATAATAAAAAAATTATGTCAAGTTGCTGATTGATTAAGAGGAGGACTAAAAATGGAACAGGAGTTTGACAATATGGTGGTCATCTGATGGCCTTGACAAAAGCTATTCTGCTAGAGTGGTAGAAATAAAAGAATTGAATTTTTATACAATGCATGTAACAGTGCTTAAAACAGTGCTATGTACCCGAAAGAGAAGGAAAAGGATGCAAAATAAGAACTCAAATTAATGGTAAGCTACTAGTAAGCTTCGGCCCTAAGGCCCCAAGCAGAGCAGTGAAGAAAGCTGATTTCTTAAATGTTTCATTGTGGTAGTAGCCACTATTACTAATAATGAAATCAGTTTATCAGCTTAGGGTGGCTGCTGTTGTGGGTGAAAGGTTATCCCTATGTGCTTATCTTGCTCTATTCTTCCTACCCTATGGAATGCTGCTGGAGTCAGGCCTGGACCCAATACCCCTCCAACATTCCCTCTGCAGCCCACAGACCAGAATTGATCTTGGCTAGGACCCAGAACTTTGGGTTCCTTTCTTACTGGTGCTTCAGAAAACCGACTTTATCACTGCTGCTGCCACCACCTGCTTACCACAGGTACCACAGGTTCCTGCATTGCCCACGAGGACATCAGCTCAGAAGGAGAATTTTCCAAGCTGAAGGGCCAGCCCAAGTGTGCTGGGTACTCATCCTAACATCAACTGCCACCAATGCTTAAGGAGTTAGTAAGAAATACTGCATTGATATTTGTTGTTTCCGTTGTTGCTGTAATGTAAAACTTTCTAAATGCCCAGGGAGAAGGAAAAAGGGATGCAAAGTTAAGAGGAGAAAGAAATCTCTTACAGCTGAGGAATTGCTAACAAAGATATGTAAGAGACTGATTGATACTGGATTGTCCATGGGCGAAGGTATTGAGTGAAAAACTAAGGAGATGAAAAGTAGGTTTTTTTCATTGTAAACTTCCAGGAAAGTTTCCTGGAAGAGGTGATGTTGTGGTTGTATATTGAAGAATTGAGTAAATTCTGCTAGGCTGATTTGATGAACACAGCACCTCAGGCTAAAAGAAAGCATGTATATGTGAATATGCTGAGAAAAGATAGTACAAGGTGAATTTGTGACAGCAAAGTTTCCTTTTGGGTGGAGTATAGTGGGACAACTGGAGGTAAGCCTGCATATGTAAACTGTAGCGGTCCTGAATGTCAAGTGAATGAATTTAGACCTTTCTCATAAGCTATAAGTAGTAGCTCTAGGGATATCTGAAAAGAACATGATGTGATTTTAATTTTTTATTTTTAAACTTAATTTTATAACTTGGTATTACATTTATTATTCAAATTCTAAAAAGTATTAAAAAAAGGTTTACAATGAAAAAAACCTACTTTTCATCTCCTTAGTTTTTCACTCAATACCTTTGCCCATGGACAATCCAGTATCAATCAGTCTCTTACATATCTTTGTTAGATATTCTATACAAACAGACACAGATGTTATGGGTTTGTGTATTCTTTCCCTCTCTTTTTTATACAAATGTAGACATCTTATACATACTGTTCTGCATCTTGCTTTTTATTATTTTTCTTTTTTTTTTTTTTTAATTTACTTGACAGGGAGAGAGAGATAACAAGTAGGCAGAGAGGCAGGCAGAGAGAGGAGAAAGCAGGCTCCCCACTGAGCAGGGAGCCTGATTAGGGCCTCGATCCCAGAACCCTGGGATCATGACCTGAGCCGAAGGCAGAGGCTTTAACCCACTGAGCCACCCAGACGCCCTGCATCTTGCTTTTTCATATGGCAATATATCTTGGATATCTCTCCATTTCAGTAAAGAGCTACCTCATTCTTTTTATAGCTGTATGGTACTTATGGTACTGTATTATATTGTTAGAATGTGCCAGTAGGTTATTTAACCAGTCCTTTTTTTCCCCCCCAAAGATTTATTTATTTGAGAGAGAGTGTGTGTGTGCGTGCATGTGCGTGCCTGCCTGAGTGGGGGGAGGGGCAGAGGGAGGGAGTCAGAGACACGGGGCTCCAACCCATGACCCATGAGATCATAACCTGAGCCAAAACCAAGAACTCAATCAACTGAGCCACCCAGGAACCCCTAACCAGTCTTTCTTAACATTTAGGTTGTTTTTACTCTTTGCTACTAAAAACAATGCTTCAAAAATAGAACATATGTCCTTCCCACGTGTGAAAATAAACCTGCAGGATATATTCCTGGAAGTGATTTTAGGGCTCAAAGGGTACATAGAATTCTGATACATTTTGCCAATTGTCTTCCTTAGAGGTTATACCAATTTACACTCCCATCCCACCAGCAATGCAGGAGTGCCTGTTCCCTCACACCTTTGTCAACACAATATGTTTCATAATTTTAATTCTCCCTTAGAAACATTAATCAGGTTATATGCATAGGAGGACAACCCCATTTACATTTAAAACTGGATGAATACAGCATATGCTCTTTGGATAAATTTAATTTTGATTGGGAGAAGTAATTTTAAAACTACATATCTCCTTGTTGCCTAGAAAAAAAGCACTCTCATTTCTTGAGTCAAAACCATTCCATTCTCCAGTTTAGGTGAGGAGCCTTTAGCCAGAGATGGAAGGAGTTAAGACCTGTGAAATGCAGAGTCTTGGGTAGGGCAAGCACTGGACAGTTTAAAGTTGAAAATAAGTTTCTGTGTTAAGTCCAGCATTGGGAAGAAGAAAGGTTAGGATAAGGGAAATTCCCACGCTGGCCCATCAGCTGCTGGGGAAATGGCAATCTTATCTCAGCAAGAAACCCATGAAGAATAATTTTAAAATGCAATGTAGGATTGCATCAGCCGCTCCAATGTCTGTGAGCAATATGCCCATTCCTGCCTCCTACACCATACCTACTTTACAGTGGCATATCCTAAAAGTCCTGCAGCTGTAAACCACTTCTGCCCACATGCTCCTCCCTTTTTGGAAAGGTAGTTTCTAAAGCCGCCCTCAGCTCCCAACAGACTGGAAGCTTCCTAGAGGCAGGAACTCCTTTCCTTTTGCTTTACCCTCTTACACTCCAGTTTCCATAGGATTAGCTTAAAATCTGTATTCGAGTAATTTAGACCAATTTAAGCTGTAGACCTCCCTCATCACCTTGTGAAACTCACCACCAAGCTGGGTCTCAGGCTAGCCTGATAGAGGCCATACCCAGCCAGCTGTGACCCCATTAAATATAGATTTAGAATACCTGAGTGTATGTCTTCTACCGAGACATGGTTTGCCTTCTGTACTAGCTCATGCAAAAGTTTTTTCTGCCTCAGTCTCTTCTCTCTCAGAACATTTCTGAAATTGTTGATGCACTTGTTGAGGTAGATGGTCTCTGCACACACTTGCTCTAGGCTTAGTATGCCCTGCTTGGGAGATTCGGGCCTGGAACATGTTTCACCTCCCAGAAATGGAGGCAGAGCAAAACCTGGTAATGAATATCCAATAGGCGAGGAGTTAGAAGCAAGAGAGAAGTTGCTGGGATCCTGAAAGGTTTGGTCTCTCTGTGTAGAGATGCCCATTCCACCAGAGACCATACTGAGCAAGCTCTCACTCTCCTGACTCCCAGGGCTCTCCACAGAGAAATCTTGGGCACCCTCTGAACCCACTGTCCCAAGAATTCTATCACTGTTCTCTGACTGAGAACCGCTCTCATTGCTTTCCAGGTCCTCAGGACTGATTGACCCACTATTCTCCAGCTTCTGAAACACGCCCTGCAGAGCTGAACGAAAGTGGTGAATTGCTCGGCCCAGTTTGCTTTTGTAAAACTTAATTTCTACATCTTCATCTTCCTGCAAGCCAACCAGGCCACAAGATGATTTTTCAAAGACATCTTTAAGGACCCGAGTAGCACGTTCCTCCTCTTCATTCAAGTCAATATGAACCATGTCACTGAAAGTCTCAGGCCCTATGATAATTTCCTCCATCATGCGGTCATGGCTCAGAGTTGCAAATCTTTTGGACTTGTCTGTTAAAAGGTCCTCTAGCTGCTTTGAGTTCAGAATATCAAGCCGAGCTTCACAGGCCAGAAGCTTGTCCTCTGTCTTCAGCAACTCAGACAGTGACAGGCAGCTGCCAGCCTCGCTTTTATTGCTGCAGTTGTTTTCTCTTTTTGCTACACTACATGCTTCAAATCCTTGGCTGGACTGTTTGAAAATCTGGGATTTCCCAGAACCCTCCTCTTCTGAGATTAACACTGGGGGAGGTTCCTCAAACTGATGGAAGGTGGACAGAGAAGCTTCTCTCCCTGTCAGCTCACCACAACTGCCACTGATAACTTGGGAGGCTCCTGATGTTCCTTTGACTTCATCTCCTGGCTTAGATACATCACTTGGCTTTGTGAAATTATTCTTGGATGGAAAGCAAAGGCCTTGCTCCTCAGGGGTTTGAGGTTCTCTATGTTGATTTTGAGTCCTCGTTTGACATGCTCCTATTATGGATCCTGGGTCCTCTGTTTCCATCTGAAGAAGTGGTTCATACTGGTTTAAAGAATTTGCATTATGATCCTGAAGTTGTTGCAAAAATGACAGAGACTCCTTTTGGGGATTCTTATAGCACTGTGGCCAGCATGGTTCTTCTTTGGTGGCAATCTGGACCCCTACACTCTGTAAAAGGATGGATTTCTGCAAGATGAAGTCTCTATGCTCTAGATGGGCAAGTTTCACAACAGTAGGCCTGGGGGCTGGAGCTTTGCCTGCCCTGTAAGCCTCTTTAATGTACCTGTTGCACTGCATGCCGTTAACACAGAGGTGCATGGCCAGGAAGCTGTGTACCAGCTCCATGGTATTTTCCCCGTCTTGCTCAGGAAGTCCATACAGATACAGAATGGCTTCCTCACTGGGGCTGTCCACATGGGGTTCCTGGGCCATTTCCCCCCCACACACATTGGCCAGGGAGTTGCTGCCCACCTGCAAGCCTTCTATTTCACTCAGAACTGAGTCTACACAGCTAGACACTTCATCCACTGAACCCCGGACTTGGCTCAAGTGCTGCTGCAGTTCAGCAATTTCAGTTTGGAGACGGCTAATGCCTTGTAGCTCTCTGATTATATAGTCTACTACATCCCCCAAAGGCTCTCTCTGTTCACAGCTGCAGCCTTGGCGAAGGCCTCTGGACAAAAGGGACTTGGCTTGATTCCTTTCTGAGGGCTCCTGACAGCTTGTGCTTATGCTGACAGACGAGAGGTCCTGAGAGCCAGATCCCGGAGTACCGGCAATAGAACCCAGAGGAAACTGGCTGCTGGCCTGATGCTCAAAGCTGCAATGCTGGGCCAGGCCCCCATCTCTATCCCCACCAGTGGCTAAGGCTGTTGACTCACAGTGAGGGAGCAGGGAACTATCCTCTGGTAAGGATTCAATAGGGCCTGAGGACTTGCTCTTGATGCCACACATAGTCTCTGACTTAGCCTTATCTGGAAAAAGCCTGGAAGAGGGTCCCAAGGTGACCATGATTTCTTCCTCTGACTCTTGGAACAATCGTTTCATTTTCTCCCTCAGGGTCTGAGAAATTCTCTGCTTCTTCCTCTTATTTCTGGTCAGGGTGCTTAACAGAGATTGCCTTGGAAGACAATATACTGCCCTGTTCTTTTCAGTCTATTTCTAGCAATTGTGGCTGGCTGATGCCTTGGGCTTAGCCCACAGTACTGCCTGGAATGATCCCATGTGTAGTCTCCAAACCTGGTACATGCCCCTGGATCCTGGCTTGACTCTTATCCTGCAGCCAGTGAAAAAGGAAAATAGTGCACTCAGGTCAAAAAGCAGCAGGATAATTTTAACCTGAATCAAGCTGTCAAGCAGGAATAAGAACGTTACCTTCTAAGACTGTAGACGCCAACCCTGACCTGTCTCCCACTGCTGGCCTTCAAGGCTGTAGGCAGTCACTTCTCTTTAGTTGGCTTCCCATCAGAGTATTGCTGTTTCAGCTCCTTGTATTCTGGGCAAGTACTCAAAGGCATCAAGATTAAGACAAACTCCTGGGAAGTAGGTGGGTAGGGTCAATGAGTGACTGAACCTTTACAAAATACAACACTAGGGTCTGATTCAGGAATGAACAAATAGATGCTTAACTACCAAGGCTCAAGTTACATACACAATGAAAGACAGAGACAAGACATGGAATGTTTGTTTTCCCAGTCGGATGTTCTGCTGAAAACTCAGCATTTCCAAGGTTGGCTCCTGCCTGTGCTTATAGTGACAGCAACCCTTCACTTGGAAAAAAGACCATGGCAAATATTTCAAACTTGGAGGGGGAAAAAATGTTTCCTAAAAGTTCTAGAATAAGGTGGCATGGCATAAGCAAAAATCATGGTCCAGATTCAGGGGCATTAAGCATGTTTGGATCTAGGGGAGCATGTGGCCAAAGACACACATATGGTGGGTTCACAGCTAGGGATGAAGGAAGTTCAGGGACAGTCTGGAGTCCTGAACTCCATTTAATAGTCCCCAAGCGCTTGGTGCAGCCCAGTCAACACACAGGTTTGGCTTTCCTCCTCCACGGTGCATGCAGTCTAAGACCTCCTTCAGAGCACCAGGGTAAGTGATTTTTCAGCATTCCAGGAGTAACAGAGGATTGCTCTAGCCCTCCAAATGGCTTGGAGAGAACAATGCATGGGACAAGTGGGGGACTGGTTATATCACAGAGGGCTCAAGGGTACTTTGTTATTTTCCAAAAAGGTAAAGCTAGCCTGCCACCGGTCTTGCCCCTATACCCTAAACTACCAGTGACTACTGCAGGGGTAAAGATGACTATTACCTTACATGGGGCAGGTATCCTTTCCCTTTTTACTGGGAAGATGCAGAATGTAGGGAAGGAGCACAGCAGAAAGTACAAAGGGAAAAGCTAGGAGTCCAGGATTGCATGGGACTGCCAATATTTTCTGGTTCTGCTGGGTTACCCTGGGAGGGGTAAAACTGTTTGGTGGGAGACATGCAATCTTTCATGTTGTTCAATCATAGATGATCTCCCCATTTTCTAGATTTGATCTAGATTTCTTAATCTTCTAAACTCCTGTCTCCTTTTCTTTTCCCAGTAACTCAAGTTAACCCTAAAAGGGGAAAACTGCCTGTGAAGAGCACAAGCTGAAAGCTCCCACAACAATTCATTTTCAGGAAGGGCCACCATCTACAGTTTATGGGCTTAAAAGTTAAAAACACTATGCTTTCCCTGCCTAGGAAGAATCAGAAGCATGAGTCACAAGACTTGGAATAAAGATTAAGCTGACCCCTTTTACTGGAATTAACCAGGCCAAGAACCAAGAGACCAGAAACCAAGAAAGGAGATTAATTCCCATTTCATGTCTTCCCTTCGTCTCTGTAGTTCATCTAAAAACTCTACTTCATTTAGGAACTCCTCACCTAAAAATGCTACCCATTCTGAGAGGCACTGCCAAGCCCCAATTACTACTTTTTAAGCATTGTTGCTTTACTCCTATGTCTCAAGGGGCCAGGATCAGCCAAACCCCTAAAATAGCCAACTCAGTATAATCTGTGTCAGAGAGGGAGAGAGAGAGAAGACAGTATGTGCACAATCAGAACTGCTGGGTCTTGGGTTTAGTGCCTAGCTGCCTAGACAGCAAAGCCCCCAATTCTAGGACTGACTGGTCAAATTATTCCTTCTCTCACTCCACAAGTGCACATCTGCATTTCCAAAGCCACCCCTCTCCCTCCCCCAACCCCCGCCCCAACTAGGTTGCAAGGTCTAGGTTCACCTGATTTGGTCTTGGTACCTGGTATTAGCTTTGAACAAGGTCCCTGGTCTGATAAGGGCTGGAACTGGTAATCAGCCTTTCAAGTTTGTCTCAAAGACAACGACTGCTTACTAAACCAAGATGGAAGGTCTGCATATGACCACATGAAGCCATAAGCAAGTGCTACTAGACTAAGAATCAAAAGACTTAAGTTAGGGTCTTGCTTTATCAGCGACCTTGGATTAAACCCCTGACTTCTCTGTTACTTAGTTTCCTCATCTATAATGTGGGGAAGAATGTTGCCAAGCATGCGACCACCTATAAAAGGGTATGATTTGAGTAAACCATGACTTCTATCCAACCCCCAAACCCCTATCTTTCCCAGTCTCTTTTAATGGTCTGCAGCACTGCTTGGAACCATACCACTGGAGTGTGCCAACCTTTCTTAATCCTGTTTTCTTCCGGAAGTTTTTTCTTAAGATTAAAAAAAGAGAGGAACAAAACATTCAGTTCCCAACACTTCATTCAGGTGACAAGAGGCTTGCCATGCTCCCTCAAGGCAGTCTGAAAGCATAAAGAAGGGGCAAATAGCTAGAGGAGGCAAACTTTTCCTTTCTAATCCTGGTGAGGCCCAGAACTCATTGCCAGGTCCTCCAAGACCAAGTCCACTTTGGTCCAGAGAAGGCAGCTTTTCGGGGGCAAAAATGAATCTGATTTTCCTGCTGCTTCAGTGTAGGCCAGGTTAACTGCAGGCCTATTTCTGCTTTTCAGATCAATACTCCAGATAGGCTTCACTTAACTTCCAGGACAGTTTTGCCGAGTGTCTCCTCTGAGAATACAGTGCCTTCAACACTGGCTGACCCGTCATAGAGAGGGCAAATGGCACAGGCACTGTGTTCAGAGTCCTTTCCTACAGCCTTCTGAAGCACTGAAGGCAAAGCTGCCTGGTTTCCTATGTTACTAACAAATAGGACATTTCCAACTAGAGCTGCCACAGCAACTTCTCCCAGCCTCAAAGAAAGAGCTTGCTTCCATATCAAACAAACAAACAAACTCTGCCCAAAACTTCTTAGGAGTTATAACCACTACCCCTAGATGAACTTAAGAATCACCTCCTGGGGATATGGGTTCCCTAAAGGCACCAAACCCATTCAGTCATCCAGATATTTAGGTTTTGAAGCAGGGGACCAAGTTCAATGTAATGCCCAGAGAATCAACCAGTCACTTGTCTCAGAACCCAATAGGATACCAGAAACCAGAAAGTCCAAGTCAAATCCATCTCCTTCTCCAGCCTCTCTTTGCTACTAGTGTCCACAGGAATGAAAAAACAAGGGCTAAAGAGCGAGGACAGTTTGATCTCTAAATCAATTCAACTGATTTGTCAGGCACTAAGCTCTGTGCCAGGGATATAAGACACTGTCCCTGCTTTCTAATATATTAAGGTTTGAAGGGGAAATAGACATATAGAAAATCACAAAATTAAGTGAAACGTGTTATAATAAAAGTTGTAATAAGTCATAAATAATAAGCATTTAATTCCAGTGATGGGGAATGAGAAGAAAGTGAGAGGCCCAGCAAAACCAGGACAGGGAAAACCATGGTGAAGAAGTAGTATTTGAGCTAGAATGGGATAATGAGGCACTGGGGTTCACCCAGCTCAAAGCTGACCCTCTCGATTCCTTCAAGGTATCCCGTGCTCTCATTCTGCCCTGCTCTATTAGCCTCTAGTCAACTCTCCAAATTTCATACATACACTCTCAAAAATGACCACACCTTTCTGCTATCTTTTCCTAAGGAATGCCTGAAGCTGGGGAAAATAAGGTAGCCCATTCAAGGGATACCTCTGCTTGAAAAGAGAACATTTCAAAACAAAATGTATCAATCCAAAGGAGTAAATTTCAAGGATGGAAAGCTGAGAACTATGGCAGGGAGTAAACCCTTAAATCACATCAGCACCAGACTACCAAAAAAAAAGTCAAGAGGCAAAAAAACCCTCCATTTTCTGAAATGGCTGATTCTTTTTGTCTCTTTCTCTGACAGCAAATAAATGTGATTAGGAATGAGAGTACTCCTTATAAAATTGCTTCTGACCCAAATCTTGGCTGGGAGGACCAACTGGGGACCTCTGGGGACAGGGCAGAACGCTCTGTACATATATCAAGCAGCATCTCACTTTGTGTGAAATAAGCCCAGAAGGCAGAAAGCCAGGAACTCTGAGCACACCTCCCCACAGCCCTTCTACAGAGGTGAGATCATTCCTGGGCCATTTACCAATTATGCTGTATGGCTAATAAGGTGGGAGGAATGGATTTCTAGGGCTACAAAAGGAAGGAGTACTTTTAGGATGCTAATCTTTGGGAAAGAATCAATGTTTACAAAGATTGTAATAGAAAGTGGTCAGAGTCACATGGCATGAAGAGTGAAATTAGCTAATGGGAATAAAGAATGCCCTAAATCAAACTAGGTACTACAGTTCCTAGGACTTGCCATCCCTCCTCATCAGCATTAGGAGGAACCCCATTTATAGGCCAGAAGCTAGACATGGTAAAGGAAAGAAAACCTCAAGCATTATATCCAAAAGGGGAGACAGAACTTCTGGTAACATACAGTAGCATGAGGAAGGATGTAGCCTTCAGAGGGTTAGCATATCAAGACCCCAAAATGAAGAAATAATGCCAGTCATGACAGCTGGGTATTCTTACCCTGTCCAGGGCTCCCTTTCAGCAGTACCAGGTTTACTATAGCAAGGAATATAACCAATCATAAAACAAATACATATGCACCCAGAATCAGATACTCATGGTAAAGACTCTCTCTTTTGACCAAAGCTGAGTCTGGTTGCTCTAAGTCCTCTTTATGACTAGGCCCCTGACTTTGAGGTCTGTTTAGTCCACTTTTACTAAGAATCCTGCTGGCTCAATTTATGAAAACTCTTCACCTTTGATATCTGACCAAATTCCTTATCCATCACCTTGGCCTCCCTCCAGCAAAACTCATGTCAAGTCAGTTTAGCCAGACTTCACCCTACCCTTGATGTTTCCTCTTAGTAATTTTCTATCCATGCACCCTCCGCAGGCCCCTTGGCTATAAGTTCTTACTTCTCCTTATATTCAGAGTTGAGCTCAATCTCTCTCCCCATTACAATACCCCAATGTAATAATCACCTTGAATAAAGTCTGCCTTAATGTCTTTAACAAATGTCACAGCATTTTTTTTTCTGAAGCACTCACCATAATCTTTTTTCCTTACTACTTCATGGTTCTCATGAGTAGACTGAAGAAGGCATGTGAGCAGGAATCTATTTAGTCCCTGAATACTAGGCCCTCCCCACAACAACAACAAAACCCCACATTCTCTATCTTCTTACTCTCCTATAGTTTCTTCAGAGAACTTATTACCACCTACCCGATAGGTAATAAACAAGCAAACAAATATATGATCTATCTCTCTAACCACCTCTCTATTCTGGAATGTAAACAGGGTCTTTGTTTTGTTCATTACTATATTCCCTGCACCTAGAACAGTGCCTGGCACGTATGGTGCTCAAAACAAACAAACAAACAAAATCTTGCTATTGAATAAAAGGATCAGAACACCAAATCAGAAAAGTTTAGAGTGGAAAGAGTCTTTGATAGAATACTAAACCTGGAATCTCATACTACATCGTGATCTAGCTTATGGAGGAGTTGTATTTAGATATCACAGTGTTTTTCTAAATTTTAAATGTGTAAGTCTTTATAGACAGAGCAGCTACTCTCGATCCTCAGAAGACCTATTACTCAAGCTTAAACCCATGACCTAAAATGACACCCTTGTTGTTGTTAATCTGCTTTACTTTGACAGATCCCTAAATGGGAGGTTCTTGTTTGAGGACCCACAGTGGATATGAATTCCATTACACAGGAAATTGTGCTTTGTTTTTTGTTTTGTTTTTTTTTTAAGATTTTTTATTTATTCATTTGACACAGAGAGAGAGATTACAAGTAGGCAGAGAGGCAGGCAGAGAGAGAGAGGAGAGAGGAGGAAGCAGGCTCCCTGCTGAGCAGAGAGCCCGATGTGGGCCTCGATCCCAGGACCCTGGGATCATGACCTGAGCCGAAGGCAGCGGCTTTAACCCACTGAGCCACCCAGGCGCCCTGTGCTTTGTTTTTTAATTCCCAGTGCCTAGCACAGGGCACTACTATGCCAAGCATATGGCCTGGCACACAGTGAGAAGTCAGTGCCATGGAAAGAATAAATGAGTGATGGCAGAACTGCATTAGAATACAAGTCTCCTGTTACTGGGGGGTGGGAGGGTAGGGATAGGGTGGATGGGTTATGGACATTGGGGAGGGTTTGTGCTTTGGTGAATGCTGTGAAAGATGTAAGCCTGATGATTCACAGACCTGTACCCCTTGGGCAAAGAATAAAAATAAAATTAAAAAAAAAAAAAAAAAAAAAAAAAAAGAATACAAGTCTCCTAATTTCTAATTCACTGTTGTTTCCATAACAATATGCACCTTCGAGTTCTAGGTTTACTTCTAGATTGATGGCTTACGACCCCTTTTTATTGTAAAAACTAAGTTGGAAACTTCTCCCCAAATACACTTAAATTTTCCTGAGGACTCACGCAGGAAAAATAAAAAAGTAGTGGCAGCAGCTCTGCCATGGTTCCTTATCATCCCAGAGCGGCTCTCATAGGGCTTCCATTTGCCCTTCCAGCTGGAAAAGCTACCCCAATCCTTGTGCTGGGTGACAGGTCTACAACAGCACTGTCCATTAGAAACATAATGTGAGCCACATTATGTAATTTAAATATTTCTAGCAACCACATAAAAAGTAAAAAAAAAAAAGTAAAAATTTTAATATATTTTATATAATTCATTATCCAAAACATTATCATTTCAACATGCAATTAATATAAAAAATTATTCATCATGTATTTGCATTTTTTCATACTGAATCCTTGAATTCTGGTATATATCTTACATTTGCAGCACATCTCAACTGAACCTAGCCTGACTGCCAAGTACTCAACTACCACACATGGCCAGTGGCTACCATATTGGACACACAGGTCTAGAAGGCTGAGACAGGGGACACTCTATAGAACCTTCAAAACCTGGCACAGATGCACATTGCAGGCTGCCATCTCAGAGGCAGCAGAATGCTCTGTTCTTTTACTCATCTTTTCACCTGATCACTTTGATCCTAGCTGGAGGTAGTATATTTCCATTTTGTGACAGGTTCAGTCCTCAAGGGTACAAAGAATAAGGCCCAAAATTACAGTGGACGAGACCTTTTCTCTCTCTCAATCTAACCCTCTCGAGATACTCTGTAGCAATAGGTAGCTTCTTTCCAATACTCTGGGCAAAACTACAGGTTAAATCTAATTACTTCAATAAAAGCTACCCCTTTGCAGGGAAGACTTAGAGACCTCTTAGACAAGAGCACAATCTCAATGCAGCTGAGTCAAAAACTAACCTACACAACTCACACTAGAGGGACATGTACCAATAGTAAAATTATATTTGTTTAGAATTTTACAGTTTACATGACTCCTATTTTTTCATGATATACTTTATCATCATAACCCTATGAGGCAGAAAGGAAGATTATTCTTATTTCATAAATGAGAAAAATAAGCTCAAGAGATTAAATGACTTGACCAAGGTCACTGAATAGAGCTAGGACTTAAAAGGGGATCTTCGACCTATAAAGTTAGTACTATTTTTATCACACATGCATGATGCAAATGGACAGATTATTACGCATGTGTGTATACACCCAAGACTGAAAAAAACTCAAGATGACTTTTCTGTCTCTATGGCATATGCACACATGAGAGGGAAAAATCAATACATCACAAAGAAGGACAGTATATACACACACACACACTGGAAAAATAGAAGGGTTTTGTTAATATACAAAGGCATATACCAGAAGAGCAAAGTTAACCGAGTATATACACACCTGCATGAGATAAAGAGATTATATCTATGTATGCACATGGAGGGAGATGTGGCTTGTGTATATTCATTTAAAATGAATGAATGAGTTGAATGAGTTTCTATTATGTATGTACACACAGGAAAGAAATGGTCAGTTTATAAACATATGGACATATCATGAGGGAGAAACAGATTATTTGTATATAAGTATGCACACATTCAGAGGGGTGGCTAAGTTATTTATATACACACAGGAGAGTACCAAGGAAGAACCGATGGTCAGATTATCAGCATATAAACACATGCACATGAAGATTATACCCTCAGTGCTGAGTATGCTATTTTTCACTCATTTTAATGACCCCCACCAGCAAGTTGGCTCAAGCAGTTATGTAATTAATGTAGCTACTCTGTATTCCACCCACAAATGCTTTGCTTTTGTCCCTCCTTGTCGTTCAGAGTCAGTCATACCACTTACCTTGCTGCTGCAACCAAAATAAGAGTTAAGGAAATGAAAAGAAAAAAAAAACATTAAAACCACAAATTCTCAAGTTTTAGAATGCAAGTGCTGTCTTTAAGAGGAAATCCGTTCAGGAGCACTCCTCGGTTTGACAGAGAAGCCACAGGGTGAACTTTCTAAGCCACAGCATGGCTGCTTGCCCAACGGACAAATAGAGCCAAGGAGCTATTATTCTCAGTTGCACCAGCTGGCTGGCTCCACGGTGCAAAGTTGATGATAGGAACAATGCCCAGCAGAGAAATCCCCTCAGTGAAAGGCTGGGCAGGAGTCTCGCTGGCTACAAATCTAGGAATCCAATCTGGTCCACACTTCTGCTGAGGGGGACTCTGATGACCGTCCTGCTGAAGGCAATAGCAGCCAAACTTCAACTGAATGTGAAATTCTAACCCAATCGATTCCAGGCTTTGAGACTGAGACAGAAAGCAGGGCAGCTACTGCTCCTGCTGCTGCTCCTCCTCCTCTCCAGCTGCTTCCTGCCTGCAACCTCCCATAGGGCACCAGCCCTCCTCACACGTTCCTGGCGCACACACACCCTTTCCCAGAACACTCACGCACACACAAACCTCGCCAGCAAGCTCACTCACACACCCTTGGTGAGTGTCTCTCCCTCTCGCTAAATATAGATCTTACTCTCTCCCCTCCCCCATTTCTTCCTCTCATTCTTCTCCCCCCTCCTTCCTTCTTCCCTATTTACCTATCTACCTCTCTCATGTCTGGGCTAGAGGATATAAAGAAACATAAGACCAAAGACCTATATACTTTGAGGAGCTCCCAGTCTCAGAGAGAAGACAGAACACAGCAAGAAATTCCAAGAGCACAATACAAAGGGAGTCTTGCCTTCTACTGAAACAAACTGTAGGTTTTTTGGGTTAGTTGGTTGTTTGGGGGGTTTTGTTTTTATTTTTGCTATATATAATCTGTTTTCTGCATTTGGCAAAGCTGGAAAACAGGTGAAGTACCCAAGTTCGGTTAACATCAAAGAGCACTATGTTCTCCTGAATAGCCACAGCAAAACAACCAACTGGAAAACAAGAACTCCCTTAGGCTATGCCAAGGCAATGATTAGGGAGAAGTAGGGGAAGCTGGGTGGGCTGAGGTAGACCCTCTACTGCATAAGTCTGGACCACAGATTGTTTTGAGAACCAGAATTAAGAACTAAATAGACTAAAGTGAAATCACATTGACCAAGAGCTATTTAAGATTCAAGGCCCCAGTTTCATGATCCCAAATTTTGCAGTCCCTCTTTGCCAATGGCAGCCCTATCTCCATGGAGAGCTGCTGGTAAGGTGGCTCTCACATGGCCCTAATTTCTAATAACTCAACAATTCTACTTAGGACTCATCAGGAAATTGAATGTCCTTATCTTCCAAGAGCACTCAAGTTGTTCACTGCAACATAATGCCAAACATAAGCCAGAAATCCTTGAAGCCATGGAGCATAAAATGCCAAATACATCAAATATGCAATACCCCTTTCCACTCTGCACCCACAGGACAGGAAAATCACTGTTTTAGTCTAAAGAACCTCAGAATTCTTCTTATATAGGGCTCCAATTAACTAGTAACAATCCAGCGAAGCCATTTCTATTCTACCTCCTCTGAGCCTGATTAAATGAGAAGGCCCTTCTCTTCTTCAGGCCAAAGGAAGGTGGACAGATTTGATTCACCCAGCATGTCCAAGCCAGGCTCTCAACATTCTGCTGCCCTGCAACATTCTTCATGACAATCCATAATAAAACATGGCCTTTGTTAGCCAGGAATCAGGAAGTCAGTCTATGGGGGCCACCCTAGAAACTGTCACTGCAGAACAGGCAGCTCTATATGGTAGATAAAATAAGCTTTTAAATGAAGAATGATTTCCTTGGCTTATCCAAGATCCTGAGGAGAAAGTGTTGATTCCAGAGCCAACATTTGCCTCCCTACTGTCTTTTTCCAATAACATTGCTTCCCCCTCAACCCAGGAAGAAAATTTAGATTCCAAGAGACATTAAACAACCCATTTCTTAACCATCTACCTCATTATGCAGCCAACACTAACAGCAGAGCAAATACCTCCTAACCCAGTCGGGAGCTGGCTGGATGACAGAAGAGATAAGGACTGACAGCGCAACTATAACCACATCTAAATACGGAAAAAAAAATCACTTGAAAAGTGTCAAATTTCAGTAGAAGTAAGAGCCAATTTACTGAGGAGCTTCCCATATTTCAGCCAGAAGAAAGAGATAAAGGGTTTAAAACAAGAAATACAGGGAAGACTGATTAAATCAGAATTCCCTCCTACTCATAAAGAGCCCAGAGAAGTGGCTGTCATTATCAGGTTTGGGTGTGGGCTTCCTATTCTGAGAAGCTTAAACTCTCAAGAATAGGAATGATCTTCAGAGCCAGGACACTGACTAAAAAACCTACTTCTTCCTGCCTCATCCACCAGTGGCTCCAGGACCTGCTCTTATACCTAAAGTTAATGTGACCCTGTCTCATCCATTTGCCTATTCAAACACATTCAGTTCATCTTCTAATCAAATTGGGTTTTCCAGAAAAATAAAGGCTCAGACAGGAGAAGACATGTTTACAACAGGAGGCACAACAAATCTGCAGTCTCTAGTAATGGTCTTCAAACTTCGCGAGAGTTCATATGGTCTGACCATAAACTACCTTTATATTTTTTCGCCTTCCCACATTTCAGCAAAAGTACAGAGAATAAGTGGGAAAGTGGTAAATAGTTGTCAGTACAAGCTCTGGTTTTAAAAAAAAAAAAACTACAATTCAACAGGGCCCATGGACTGCCAGACATCATATGACCAAAGGACAATTAGACCTCTTCTGTGGACTAGCCTTTTGGGATAAACACATACTTTCTGTTTCCTGGCCATATGAGTAACAATGCAGCCTCCTTGTCACAGTGGATTCAGCTCTCGGGAATCCTAGGCAGGCTAAAAGGATGGGGGTGCTTTTCGGGGTAGGAAACAGAGCAAGCACCCACCTCAGTTGGGAAGCTTCCTCAAAGAAGGGCTTTTCAAGAGCTAGCTGGGCAGAATTGGAAAAACAGATTGGGTTAAGAAGGAAAAGGCATTTATCCAGAAGCTGTGAAATGCTCTGAACAGACATTCTCAAGGTCTGGTTCCCAATTTAAATCTTTGCAGGGATGTTCGCCTAGAGATAGATGAGTCAAGATGGAAATTCAACATGAGACACTGACACTCACGCAGAGTTGTGGGAAGGTTCAGAGCTGCAGAAGCTCTAAAGGGGAACTAAATGGGTGGGTTAGTCAGAAGACCACCTGGCACACAAAATTCATCCTCGGTTAAAGCATCCGAGTAGAGTCACAGGAATACTGGAGGAGGGCTCACCAACTACAATTCTCTCCTTTTATACAAACCATCTAAGTCTCTCTTGGGCCAGATATAACTGGTCTAAAAGCAAAGAATGGGCCTGCTCCAAATCTGGCCTGCCTTTTCAGGTGTCACTGACAAAAAATGGCGGGGTCAGAACCAGTAGGTGCCTACCTCATCTCCCAATGTTGACAATCACATACAAGGACGCAAAGGATAGGTGGAGCCAAAGTCTAACTTACATCAGAATAAGTCTGTGACTCTTTTTCTTCTCTACCACTAAGTAAAGCCAGAAGCAACAAGAGAGGCTGACATGGGTCACACAAATAGGATCTTTTTCATGAGGAAAACAGTTTGTTCTGGTGCCTGAGAAAATTCTTTTTCCTGCCTAGAATTATGCCCTCCATAAACTACTCAGAAATTGCATGCAAGAGAGAATGATGAGCAATGGGAGGTGATTCTCCTTCCCTCAGGAACATGCTACCCTAGGGAAGTGATGAGCCTGGCAGAGATGTGCTGACTTTACTGATGTACTGAGACATAGCTGTTACACAGACTAAATCAGACCTGATAAGCTGCAAGGCAGGCCTAAGGAGTCACAAACTGCTGACAAATTTCAGTCCTACAATCAGGTCAAGCACCATCCCTGATTAGCAAAAACTTAGAGGGATAAACTCCTCAGGATTACCAGGCTAAACAGGTTTTTAGCCTTTACTTCCAAAGGCTGTGGCCCCATTTCCATTCCAGGACCAAATGATTAAAAAATCATAATCAAAGTAGTCTACATGTCTACTGCCCTCTCACATAAACCTGCTCAAAAGTCACAGCTCCCAGATTTAGAACTAAGGCTGGTCCTGAACTACTTATATACTTATATACGTCCCAATCCAGTCCACAAAGCACACTGGCCCTGCCTCAATCTCTATACCCTAAGGAAGCCAAGGGACGATATGCAGAGGATTCTCTAATAGGAATCCAAAATTTGAAATTTCATGGGGAAATGAGCCCTTTGTACTCTAAGGAGACTATATTCTAGCTGGCTTAATATTGATCAAATATCTCTTTCAATTCTTTGTGCTTATTCTGAGATATACCTTAGGGTAAACTCAAATCTGGAGAATTCTTTTGGTATAAGATCCTGCTTCCATAAGCTTTTCAAAATATGTTCTTAGCTAGCATATGAATCCCAAGTGTCTTGGGAATCAATGAAGGGACCTCAAAGAGGAGGGTTCTCCATATATTCGAAAATATCTGGGGCGCCTGGGTGGCTCAGTGGGTTAAAGCCTCTGCTTTTGGCTCAGGTCATGATCTCAGGGTCCTGGGATCGAGGCCCAAATCGGGCTCCCTGCTCGGCAGGGAGCCTGCTTCCTCCTCTCTCTCTCTGCCTTCTTGTGATCTCTCTCTCTGTGTCAAATAAGTAAATAAAATCTTTAAAAAAAAAAAAAGAAAATATCTGGTATGAAGCACTGAATTATAAAAAGGTAGTTAGCATTCAAAGGGGAAGAGAGGACTTGAGAGAAATCTCTTAATGATCTCTGACAAATAACAAGGAAGCATGGTGGGAAGAAAGGGAAGTACTCAACTAGATGAGTCAAGAGAGAAAGCTAGACTTAGCTTGCAAAGCAAGGAATGCCAAGGGAAAGCCTGTTGGTGGTGGTGGCACTGGAGTCCTACACTGCCAACTCACCCATACCAATCACACAGGGAGATGACCTCTGCTCAAACACAATGCCTTTAAAACCTTTATATTCTAATTCGCCATCCAATGACAGAAAACCTGCAAAACCCTCTATCTATCACATGTCACCAAGTGTAATCTATTGTACCTTCTTATCTATAAAATCTGTCCCCTTCTGGGGCGCCTGGGTGGCTCAGTCATTAAGTGTCTACCTTCGGCTCAGGTCATGATCCCATGGGCCTTTGATAGAGCCTTGCATTAGGCTCCCTGCTCAGCAGGAAGCCTGCCTATCCCTCTCCCACTCCCCCTGTTTTCTCTCTCCCTATCTCTGTGTCAAATAAATAAAATCTTAAAAAAAAAAAAATCTGTCCCCTTCTCTACAACCCTTAATCTAGGCTTCATTATTTCTCACTTGAATTACAGCAAAATATTCATCCTCCCTAGGCTACCCTCCTGCAACACTACCTCCTACTCCCAGTCCATTTTTGCCAATTTGTAAGAAGAATACCTACCTTTTATAGCCCTTAGAAGGAATTAACCCTGCTGACACCTTGATCTTGGACTTCTAGCACCTAGAAATATAAGACAATATACTTCTATTGTTTAAGCCACCCAGTCTGTGGTACTTTGTTATGGCAGCCCCAGCAAACAAATATAGTACCTTTGCGGATTACTAATACAATTCTACCAAACAATTTTTTAACTAAGTAATAAATGAATACTTACTGAGTACTTAGGTATTGTACCAGGCATGATGAAAAGATATGATCCTTGCCATTAGGTAGGTCATAACCTAACAGGGGAAATGTTATGGCATGGGCATTATTATACCCATATGATATATTTCAAGGGAGAGGAGTATTAGATTTTGTGCTTGGGTGACTTGTAGTGCCATTTACTGAAAGGATATACAGGATATGAGGTGGAGGAGAAAGAAAAGACAATGAGTACAGTTTGAACATACTGCATGTGGATCCACAGGCAGCTGGATATATGAGTATGGAACTCATGAAAGAAGAGTGAGGTAGAGATAGCAATTTGGGATTCATCAGTTTATGGGTAAAGCCATGGTTGAGATTATCTAGAGATAATCTCAGAGAAAGAGGTGGAAAACAGAGCCCTAAGAATCACCAAGTTTTAAGGGGCAAGCAGATAAGGAAAAATGCTGTATAGGAAACAAAGATGGAGCTGTCTGATATAAGAAAAGGACTTGGAGGGAAAGATATCACAAAAGCCCAAGAAAGAGTGTTTTCGGAAGAAACCAGTCAACAGTTTTTATCTCACCTGTCACAAGAAATGCTCCGGGATGCTCCAAGGGCATCTAGATTGCCGTCCCTAACTTCTCATCATTGTCTATTTATGTTCTTTTTTTTAAAGATTTTATTTATTCATTTGACACGGAGAGAGAGATTACAAGTAGGCAGAGAGGCAGGCAGAGAGAGAGGAGGAGGAAGCAGGCTCCCCGCTGAGCAGAGAGCCTGACTTGGGCCTCGATCCCAGGACCCTGGGATCATGACCTGAGCCGAAGGCAGCGGCCTTAACCCACTGAGCCACCCAGGCGCCCTCTATTTATGTTTGAATGTCCTTAGGTGTGGACCAAATAAACACATTTCCCTAGCATGCTTGAATATGACAACCAGCAAAGGGAAGCAGAAGCCTAAGGAATAAGGGAAAATTATTTGTTACAATTTACCTCTTTCCTTTAGCTTCAAGAAGTCATATTTCATACGCTATGACTATACTTCAGAATGTGCCTGTTTTGGAATGGTGGTAAATCTCACTGCATTTTTTACAGAAAAAATGTTACTTATAAGGAGGCATAGACCTTCTTAAAACTTATGTTACACAGAAAACAAGTTGCCCCTTGATTTCCATCTTTCTAAGCTCACATTACTTTATTTCTTGGACATTTCCTGATACTTAGTGATACTTAATAATAATTGCTGACTTAGTACCCTCTGGGAATTCCTCCTTTTTTTTTTTCCAAGATTTTATTTATTTATTTATTTATTTATTTGGGAGAGAGCCAGGGAGGGAACGAGTGATAGAGCACAAATTGGGGGGGGGGTACAGAAGGAGGGGAAGGAAAAGACTGCCAGCTAGGAGGGAGCTTGATTTGGGACTCAATCCCAGGACCCTGGGATCATGACCTGAGTCGAAGGCTGACACTTAACCAACTGAGCCACCCAGGCGCCCTCCTCTGACTTTTCTGACCACCCTACCTCAAAGGGTTTGCTCCCTCGATTTTCTGTTACAAGTGTTAATCATTTCTTTTGCAGCCAAACTTATATTGCCTTATAACATCATTTCATAGTTTTAAGCAAAACTTTACTGTCTATTGAGTATCATCAGAGCTATACTAGGAACTGTTATCTAGCACTTGACCTCAAGTGCAATCTAGCAAAGGAGTTAAAGCATATATATGGATATGGAAAATTCAAGTATACAGCAGAAGTAACAAGAATTAAGTGGCCAGGAATAGGATCTCTAAATCTTTGAACTCTGTTTTCTACCTATGTGTACTAGGCCCCCAAGGCATATTAAGCAGAGAAGACACTCCAGGTGAATATCCACTCTTAATTCCTAAGACTCAAACTCCCACATACCTCCTACTTCGATAAGCCAGGCTGGGCTATAAAAACGTCTTTAAAGACCAATTCAAAATACAAGTTGAGCAGTTTGCAACTTGACCCCTTGCTCCTGGGTCACATCCTTGACTAGACATTGGAATTTCTCCCAGTGCAAGAGGAGAATATACCTATAATGTCAAAGGCCCAAAGCAGTTTTCTCAGCCTGTCTTTTCATGCCCCCAGCATGGCAGGTAGAGCTCCTGCCTCGAGCGTTACGGCCCAATTAAAGTGCCTATTCTTTGGGCCTGGAGTGAGAGGGCAGCTTTCAGCAACTCTTTAAAGGTTAAAATGAGTCACTAATACTTATCTTAAGAGATATGGATAAAATGTAGGAGAATTTGAGAGAGGAAAACATTTCAGCTTTCAAGGTTCTGGTTTGGATGGGAATCAGGAAGGCTCTGAAAGAGGTGCTATCTGAGCTTGATCCTAAAGGCTCAATAATATTTGGATATGTGGAAACTGAACAGAAGAAAATGCATTAGGGCAGAGGAAACAAGATGAGCAAAGATATGAAAAGGACAAAAAGGAAGACATGTTGTTGGGAAAGAAAGGAAATGAGTATTTAGTGAATACCAACAACATGCAAGGACCTCCTTTCTATATATTATCTTATTTATTCCATATCCATCTGCTCAGGCAAACCATATCCAATTCAGAGATGAGAAAACTATGTTTCTAAAGAGGCAAGGTAACTTGTTTAAGCCTAAGGATACACAGGTAATAAGTAATAGAGCCATATTTCAAACTCTGGCACTGGCTCATTCCAAGGCCCAAAGTCTCCCAACTATACAAGATGGTCTCTGGGTTAACAAAAGTTAGAAAAATAGGTTGGACTAAGTCATGAGTGGTTATGAATGTCAAGCTAAAAAGTTAAAAATATAATTTAACTACTAATGGGAAGAAAAATTAACTTTCCTTCCTCTCTCTCCCTCTCTCTCACTTTCACTCTCTCTCTCTTTCAAGAAGAAACCTTCCATTCATTTACTCATTCACTCTCAGATATATGTTAAGAGCTTGCTGGGTGCCAGACTTTAGAGATATAAAGTTAAATAGTCCCTGTTCTGTATCTCCAGCCTATTTTTATTTAGCTTTTCTGTAAAATTTTTATTGAAGTATAACATATAAAAAAGTGCATGTCAGTGTAAACAGAATCCCAATCAAGAACAGATCATCATCTGAATTCCAGAACCTCCTCATGCTCATATCTAGTCACTACCAATGTCCCTCCCATCCCCTGCAAAGGTACTCATTATTCTACAATCTGACACCACAGATTACTTCAACCCGTTTTTTAGCTTAATATAAAAAGAATCTTACAGTATATATTCTCTTAAGAAATACATAATCTTGGGGTCAAATGCTCACCTATTTCCAGGATAATATGATAAACACCAAAATTGACTGTATATGAAATACTATAGAAAAATAGAAATATTAGTATCTAACTACCTGGGGACTTTGAGGAAGGCTTCAAAAGACGTGATATCTAATTTGAGCCCTGAGCATAAGTGGTAGTAGCCAGGACTAGTGCTCTGTTTCAGGAAGACAATGCTGGCAGTGGTATACACAATGTAGTCCGGGACAAATAAATAAAATCAAGGAAACCTTTGGAAGGCTAATACTATAGACTATGCAGTAGAGAGGACCTGAACACAGAAGGGAACAGATTAGAGACTTATAAAAGAAATAACAGAGAGAAAAAGAGCAAGGTCTGGCAAATGATCCAATGTAGGAGGCAAGAGAGAAGGAAGAATGACACCATGATTTTGAGTGGGTGACTAGCAGAATGATGGTGATTTTAATACAAACAGAGAACAAAGAATAGGAATAGGTCCAGGAGGGAAGTTCCAAACATTGGGAAATTGTGGTGAAAACAGTAAATAACTAGACATGAAGGACAGAACCTAAGGGAAAAGGAGGGTTAGAAGTACATATCTGGGAATTAATTGTTTAGAAAGGCCAGCTGGAATTCAATTGGCTGCCTAGCACAAAAGCCAGGATCAAGCACAGTATCAGCCATACAGTAGTTGCTCAAGTAAGGATTCTAGATAAGAGGCTGAGTAGAGGCAGTTTTGAGATGAGGGGGGGGGGGAAAGTGCCCAAGGGGGAAACTGTAGAAAGAGATAGGCAGGGAAGGAGACAGGCAAGGTAAGAAAGGAAGGAAGAGAATAGGAAAATCTAGAATGATGGAAGTCACAAAAATAGGAAGTTATAAATAGGGAGTTTCAAAACACATATTGGAATGCTGCAGAGAAAAATGACAATCAAGACTAAGGAAAGTATCTGGGGAAAATAATGAAAATATTTAACTTAATTATTTCTATCTCCTCTCTGGCCTATAAACTCCTAAATGATAAGAAAGTGTCTTAAAATAGCCCCAACACACCCAGTGGTACCCACTTACTGGTTGGCTTGATTTAAAATGGAATAATTTTTTTTAAAGATTTTATTTATTTATTTGATACAGAGAGAAGGATAGAGAGAGACACACACACACACAGTGAGAGAGGGAACATAAGTAGGGGGAGTGGGAGGAGAAGCAGGCTTTCCCGAAGAGCAGAGAGCCCAATGTGGGGCTCCATCCCAGGACACTGGGATCATGACCTGAGCGGAAGGCAGATGTTTAACAACTGAGCCACCCAGGCACCCTTAAAATGGAATAATTTTATCAGTTGCTTCCTTTTGCATACTTTGGCAACAGGATTTTCTCTCACCGAGGAAGAGTTCCTTCCCACCCAATATCATCAAATGTTCCCATTGGTTGGATGATCAAACAAGCATCAAGAGTCAGAGAAAGTAATAGAAAGCAAGAAGAGCTACTTTATTATCTAGAAACAAGTAATTTTTAATTTTATACAGAGGTATCAATCAGACTACTAAGTACCCTTCTTTACTAATACTATGCCCAGCAAATACTGTCAGCTGGAGATAAGCCTGCAACCAGTATCTGATAACCCTTTTCTGACTCTAGGCGAGTCAATGGTATCAAGGCATTCCTCAGAGATGTTTTGATATGCACCTCAGAAACCAGAGCCAAACTCCACTCCTTCAAAAAAGCTGCCCCAAATCCCAGCCACAGATGTGACATCTTACAATTCACAAGGGTTCAGTCACAGCCTGGAACCAGATCTAAGCTTTATAGAAGACCAACCACTGATAAACATCCAGATCAGGCCATAAACATGTCCAGAATATTTCAGGGGGAAAAAACCCCTGAGAAATGTTAAGCATTTCTCCTGACAAACACACAAAAGCAGCTCTTGGAAAATGTTCACACCAGTGCCCATGGCAGCCTTTGTCCACCTCCCCTAGACTCCTCAGGGTATGGCATTCCACTGACTGCTTCCACCCAGGTCCCAGAGAAGCACCAGTATACTAGATAGAGAGCCTCCTCTGAGTGATCCTTATAGCTATCCCAGGAACCCCATGCTACCAAAGAGTCTAGATCCCTATAAAAACCTGAAATCCTATGGCACTGGCTCTTTGCTACTTTAGCCATCAGAGGCAGTTTCACTGTGTTCCCACTCAGCAGGCTCCAGCTGTGGGCAGCAACACCTCTGGTAGGTCACTTAGTCCTAGGCTAGAAAGGTATGTGTGAGCCCTGAAAACCAACAATCCTGGTAATAGGAGGCCTGTTGGTAACTCTCAAGCAATTATTTCTAGAGCTTTACACTTAAAAAATGCAATTTTCTATGATCTCACCAGAAATCTGTAAGAGAGGACAGTAATCCTCAATTTTACAGTTGAGGAGCCTGAGAAATAGAAAACAGTGATTTGTTCAAGTTCTCTCATATTTTAAGACTGAGCTACTGCAAGGACCCAATTCTATTTCTAGTTTAGCCCCACATTTTAGTAATAAGAGGGGATAATAGTAAATGGATACAAAAGACACTGTATATTGTGAATGGGTTCTCCATATACCAGCCTGGCGACCACATTTCCCACCAGGTAGACCTCAGAAAACAGAGATTCACAGGTGACAGACACAGAAGCTTCTTCTATCATCTTCTTTCCCCTTCTACCTTGAAGGTGTATTAGTTTGCTAGGCTGCCATAACATAATATTACAGACTGGGTGGCTTAAGCAACAGAAATTTATTTCCTTACAATACTGGAGGCTAGAAGTCCCAAGATCAAGGTGTCAACAAGGTTGGTTTCTTCTGAGGCCTCTTTTCTTCACCTCAGATGGCCAACTGCTCTCTGTCTTCACAGGCTCTTACATCTGTGTCCTAATCTCTTTTTATAAGAACACCATTCAGACTGGACATGAGATCATCCAAAATACCTCAATTTACCATAATTACTCCTTTAAAGGCCCTCTGTCCAAATACAATTACATTATGAGATACTGGGCATTAAGATTTCTACATATGGAGGCAGTGCACAATTCAGCCCATAACAGTAAGAAAAGGTGAAATCAGGGTTTGGGGGGTACTATGGATTTAAAAGGCAGAAGAAAAAAAGGAGACAATCCAGATTCAGAAGCCAGGTACCCTGGTGTTTTCCTTTCCTTTGTAGGGAGACTTTGGAATGGAATAGAAGAAACATATTGGCTGGTTGCTTTAGAGGAAGAAAACTAGACCAGTCTCAGCTTCCTTCTCTGTGCTGGCCCGCCTCCTAACAGAACATGGCAGAAGAACCATGTGTGTCCTTTCCAGATACTCCTGCTCTGGTCAGTGCTGATGGGGGCGGGAAAGGTAGAGGGCCTGTCTTCATCTGTAAAAGAATAAATTTTAATTTCTTAAGGATACCACTATTATCACCCACTCAGCTTCAACTATGGAATTTCATTCTACCTAAGATTTTAGTTTTTACCAAAGCAAATGAATTCCAAGGACTGAGCGAGATTTGTGTATTAGAGGAACAGAAAAGGAGGGACTGACATAGGCAGGGTATAGGGAAAACTGGCAGCTCAAGAGCTGTTTTTGATACTGACCAACTGAGCAAGTTAATTCAAAAACCTGTAAAAAAAACCCAAACAAACCAGTTTCTTCTTATTTCGAAGGCTCAGGTGGTGTTGCTAATTTCCCCATAGACAAGCAAGACAAAAAGGAGAAAAAAAGGTTGCAGGTTAGGGAACAATTAAGACATAATATGGCAAATTCAAGGCTCAAAGAAGTTTAAAAGTAAAGGCTGGGAGATAAAACCTGCAAATCATATATTTGATAAGGGACTTCAATCCAGAATATATTAAGAAATCTTACAACTCAACAATAAAAAGATGAATAACCCAATGTAAAAATGGGCAGAGGATTTGAATAGACATTTCTTCAAAGAATATATATAAATGAACAATAAGCATGTGAAAAGATGCTTAACATTATTAGTCACTAGGGTGATGTGTAACAGAGTCACAATGAGACACCACTTCACATGCACTAGTATGGCTATAACAAAAAGATTAACAAGTATTGGTAAGGATGTGAAGAAACTAGAACCCTCATACATTGTTTATGGGGATGTAAAATGGTACAAGCTGTTTGGAAAACAGTCTGACAGTTTCTCAAAAGGTTAAATGCAGTTACCGCATGACCTAGCAATTCCATCCCTATGTATAAACCCAAGAGAACCAAAAACTATACAAAAAAAAATACACATACAAAAAAAATGTACATGAATGTTCACAGCAGCATTATTCATAATAGCCAAAAGGTGAAAGCAACCCAAACATTCGATCATAGATGAATGGATAAACAAAATGTGGTATCCACAGAATGGAATATTACTCCACCATACAAAGGAATCAAGTACTGACAGATGCTGGAACATAGATGAACCTTAAAAACAAACAAAAAATAAAATAAAATAAAAATAAAAACATTGTTAAGTCAAGCCAGATACAACAGGCCACATATTGTATGATTTCATTTATATGACATGTCCAGAACAGACAAATCCATAGAGACAGAAAGGAAATTAATGGCTGTCAGAGGCTGGAGCAAAGCAGGAAATGAGGAGTGACTTAGTAATGAGTACGGCATTTCCTTTTGAGTGATGGAAATGTTCTGGAATAGATGATGGTGATGGCTGTACAACATAGTGAATATACTAAAATGCACTGAACAATATACTTTAAAATGATGAATTTTAGGTTATATGACTTGTATCTCCATAAAAAGATACCTGCTACTTAAAAAAAAAAATAGAAAACAGGATTCCTTTTCCTTTTTCAGTTCAATAAGAGGAAATGCTGTAGAAGAAGGGCTAGATGGGAAGACTGGAAGAGTACACAAAGCACAGTATATTTGTCTCTGTTTTACCTCAGAAACAGTGAAAGGAGATGGAAGCCAGCTCTGTATGAATACAAGAAGAAGCCATAGTCATAGGTGACTGGAAAGATGAAATTTGACAATTATAAAATTCCTCAACCCAAAGTGAATTTTTTAGAAATTTTTAGGTAGGAGAACCTTCCTCATTCCTCTCCACAAAACAATTGCCCAGAATGAAAAAGGACTAGTTTCCCTACTCTACATCCTTTGCATTCATCCTGTCAACAGGTATTTATGGAATATCTACTACGTGTACACCAAGACAGCTACCTATCCTTCCCTCCCTTTAAAGGTAAGTGAAACTCCTGCTCCTAATTCTTCCACATTATAAAAGGGATAGCTTAGCTTTCTCTTTTCAAGAGCCCAATCACATTTAGTGGGTTCAGTGTTGATTTGGGGATCGTGGAAACAAAATACAGGACACAAAACAGGTTTTGAGAGATGATATCTTTGGTTAAATGTGTTGGATTTTAGAGGCTGATGGGACAAGTAAATGTACAAGAAGTATTTAGAAATATGAGCTTAGAGTTGAGGGGACAGATCTGGGCTAGATGCACAGATAGGAGAGCAATCCACATATAGGTAGTAATTGACATAATGAATGAAATTTCATAGAAAGAAAGGGAGTTATATGAAAAGAGGACTGAGCAAAGAACCCCAGAAAGACCAACATTTAAAAAGTGAGAAAAGAGAGAAATCAGAAAAAGGAGCCTAAAGAGAGATCAGAGAAGAGTGACAATGAGGATGGTTTCTTAAATGTCAAAACAGGAGTGTTCAGAGTGTCGAATACTGCAGAGAGATCCATTAAGATTTGAAAGCAACCACTAAATTAGGTAGCCATGAGCTCACTAATGATGCCCACAAATGCAGTTTTAATAAAATGATAATGAAATCAATTGAGACAGACTTTCTTCAAACGTATTCCTTGGAAAATGAGTCCTACAGAAATCTTCTCCAAAACAGAGTTTCATGGTCAGATAAGTTTGCCATAACACTGTGCACATTACATCCTCCTCTTAAAGAATTATAACAAGCCTACAATAATCTGTTGATGTTACACTCTACTGGAACCCACTGTTTCCCAAATTTCTTTGACCATGGAACTCTTTATCCCATAATAGAGAAACTACTGACAGCTGTAGAAACCGAAGTTCTGTCGAACAGAGTTTTTCCACACTCTGGAAAACAGAATTCTAAGATTATGGTGATAATGTGGGAAATAGTGTTAAAAACATAGGCTCTAGAGTTAAATAGATCTAGACTTGAATGCAGTTCTCTTACCAGGTAAATGACCCTGATCAAGTTTCTATCTAAATCTCAGTTTCTTAATCTATAAAATGGGCCAAATAACAAAGCCTGATTTGTAAAATGACTGTGAGAGATTCAATTGGATAATGCATGTAAAGTACTTATAGTAATAGTAATATCCAGGGACGCCTGGGTGACTCAGTCGCTTAAGTGTCTGCTCAGGTCATGATCTCAGGGTCCTGGGTTCAAGTCCCACATCAGGCTCCTTGCTCTAAGGGGAGTCTGCTTCTCTCTCTGCCTGCTGCTCCCCCTGCTTGTGATCTTTCTCACTCTCTGATAAATAAATAAATAAAATCTTAAAAACATAGTAATACCCAATAAGTATGGTTATGATGATGATGATGATGGCGGCAATAGTTGAGATCAAAAGGAAAACTGTGATGTAGGTAATAAAGTTTTCATTGAATGAAGACTTACGGAACAGTTGGGACCTAACTGCAACAAGGAAGGTGAGGATGAGAATAGGTTATGTGAATATCTAGTAATGGCCTAGAAGTGGCACAGAGAGACTGAGAAAACTAAGCCTCACTCTTGACCCAGTAATGCGGCATAGAAAAGGCATTACCCCCCCACCCCACCCCCACCCCA
>LNAC01000362.1:1591907-1637416 GCA_002007465.1 Ailurus styani | reverse complement strand
TCCCTCAGCAACTGTTTTTTGCTATTCTTTTTGAGAGACTCTAAATTGCCTCTTAAAAAGGAAAAAAAATCATAACAAACTGTGTCTGCTCCAATATATTCTTGTTTTTCTCATTCAGAACTTTTATGTGGATGTTATTTGTTTTACTTTCTTTTATAATAAGAATTATAAGACCCTTACTTATGGAAAATTGTAAATAAAAAGTTAGGAGGTATTGTAACACTGTTTCCATAAATGTTCAATTTAAATGTTTACCTCATGTCAATCTAAACCAACAGACTCCAAATCTAAAACCTATATACATGTGTAACTGTGTTAATACATTCACTGCATTGTCAAAATGTAAAAAGCATAAAAGAAACAATCATTTAAGATTTATTAGAAATAAAAATATTTTTTGCTGTCACTAAAAGTACTAGCAGTAATAATATTTTTAGTGAAAGCAATGTGATACAATATGCCTCATTATTTTTTAAATCTCGGTTTAACATTTTGTTATAGAATTATTTGAAGATCTGGTTCCACTTTCAATTATTTCAATACTTGGTTTACAAAGCTGCCAAAAAGATACAGATCCATCAGTCAAATGAAAGATGTGCAAGTGGTTCCTACATAGCAATTATTCAAAGATTTTATTGAAATTTGGCTAATTAAGTTCTCATTTTCTCTGATGTCTTACCACATAGAAATATTTTAACAAATAAGTTCAAACCTCACTGAAAATTTTCATTAGAAGCATTTTTAAATATGTTAACGGTTTCTTTCCAAGATTTTAGGACATGCAGCTATGGGTTTTTATAGGTAAAACTCATTGTTTCTGATAAAAAAAAGAATACACACACAAAAGAAAGCATCTTCAAACATCTGTATTCAAAGCTGCTACCTTTTCAATCATTTTTTTTTAAAAGATTTTATTTATTTATTTGACACGGAGAGAGAGATTACAAGTAGGCAGAGAGGCAGGCAGAGAGACAGGGAGAGGAGAAAGCAGGCTCCCTGCTGAGCAGAGAGCCCGATGCGGGCCTCGATCCCAGGACCCTGAGATCGTGACCTGAGCCGAAAGCAGAGGCTTTAA
The DNA here is from genome assembly GCA_002007465.1 of Ailurus styani. NCBI lineage: Eukaryota > Metazoa > Chordata > Mammalia > Carnivora > Ailuridae > Ailurus > Ailurus styani. Next base: position 1,636,341 of record LNAC01000362.1, on the reverse strand, counting down.
CCCACTGAGCCACCCAGGCGCCCTTCAATCATTATTAAAACATTTTCTCTGAAGGGTCAAATTAGCAGTACTTGTAAGAAGCTAGAACAATATAAGCAACAAAATAAATGATAATAATGATTATAACTGTAAAATATAATACATTATATAATAAATTAGGTATCCATGAGTCCACAGTGATATAAGTAAACTGATGGGAGAAAAGGTAAATCTCTTCCTTATAGCAGAATGCCAACTAATGAGTGTAGAAAGTATAATGGAAATAGAAAGTTTCCATTTGGCAGCCGCCATTAGTGATGGTAGATTCAGACAAGAGTCATCAATGGATGCTTAGCTCATAGGTAGAGATGCAGTGAGGAATAAGATCCTGGCAGAGTTTCAGAGTACACAAAACACTTACCAGTTACATCAACTACAAAAGGAAAAAAAAAAGGTGCCTCGACAGGTTGGAAACCTGGTCAATAAAAACTTAACTAGGTGACTGAGATTAGTAAGAAGGGTAGCACATGTTGACACATGTACTTTCTAATACGATTCACTAAAAAGAGCGCAGGATCATTTTTGTGTAATTCCTGCCAAGAAAGCATGGCCTGAGTCTGAACATGAGGAAACATTGGATGGACCCCAAATGAAGAACATGCTACAAAATAAAAGGCCTATACCATCTGTCTAAGATAAAACTAAAGAACTATTCCTGATTAAAGGAGACTAAAGAGAGATGACTACTAAATGCAACATGTCAACCTGGATTGTATCCTGGGCCAGGGAAGAAAAGAGACATTGTTGGGACAGCTGGCAATACTTGTATGGCATTTCGATGATGGTGTTGCCATTACTGATTTCTTCCTTGGATAGTTACATTGTAATTATACAGGAGAGTAGTCTTGGTTTTTTGGGAAATACAAATAGGACTATTTAGGGGTAACACAACATCATCTCTTCAACTTTTTCTCAAATGGCTCAGAAAAAGATTAATTATAATGGATGGAGGGTAATGAAGCAACTGTGGTAATGTCAACAATTGGGGCATCTTGGCAAGAAAGATTTAAGAGTTCTGAATACTGTTATTTTGGCAACTTTTCCCTAAGTTTGAAATTATTTCAAAATAAATTATTTTTCAAGTGTGTTTACACATGTGAGCATGCTTGCATTTTTAATGCAGGTATCTGGTAGGTATCTGCCAGGTATTATAATACTGACAGCCATTTGTTAACATTTAAAAACATCCTTTCTGTATCAAAGGCCCTCTGCAATAGGCCAGCCAGTGACTTTGAACTGGGTAGCCAAGGAGACAACAACTGACTCTAAGAGGCCTTGTAATGGTTCCCTGTCTTAAGCTCAAAATAAAATGGCCTCAAAGTGACAATGGTACTGAAAATAGCATTTAACTTAACCTTCAGGCTCTCAACCCACTAGGTCTATCTGATTTCCATTAATCAGCATAGAAAGAAGACAACAGCCACCACCCCCCATCCCTTAAGGCTCTAGCTTACTTGTCATGCATCCCCAGAAGCACACTATAAGATGACTAATCACTGACTGCTTCTTCAGCACCATATGTCTTTAAATTTCAAAGGAAAAACTGTCCCAACTAGTACTAGAAAAACAGATTTCCTACCTCCTGCAGCCGGAGTCGAACCTTGGTAACTGCTCGGATCCAGTGTGCTCTGGCTTGGGTAAATGGCGAAGAAGCATTCTCCTCAGGAAAACTTGTAACAGAGAAAAGAATGTTTCTTAAGAATAGCCCAGGCAGGGGCACCTGGGTGGCTCAGTGGGTTAAGGCCTCTGCCTTCCGCTCAGGTCATGATCTCAGGCTCCTGGGATTGAGCCCCACACCAGGCTCTCTGCTCTGCGGAGAGCCTGCTTCCCCCTCTCCCTCTGCCTGCCTCTCTGCCTACTTGTGATCTCTCTATCAAATAAACAAATAAAATCTTAAAAAAAAAAAAAAAACAACAAACCCAGGCCACTGGGTGACCACTCAGGGCAAAAGTGCCAAGTAACTAAGGTAAAATGGTTTGTATTCATGCCTAGACTTGTTTCATGGGTCAAGCCACTAAACAGCAAAGTCCTAAATAGCCAACATGGGGAAAAATCCTCTCTAAAATGACAAACCTTTTAGCTTTTTAATCCATTCCCTCTCTTTTTCCCCAGTTTTCACTTACCCTATGAGCCAGCTCACTGGGACAGTCAGGTTTCAGGATTCTAGTAAAAGCAATGGCAAGGGCCTTGAGTCAATGTTACCACAAAAACTATGCAGATATGTGGACTAATCCTTGTGCCTTACCTCTCAAGACCACCAGTCTCCCTTGGGCATTCTACATACCATCCATCCTTAGGGCAGAATTTTGTTCCTGCAAACCTTTCCTGCTCCACTAAGAATTTTGGAAGGCTTACCAATACAACAAAAATACTAAGGAAAAAAGCACAGCCCTTTTCCTACCATGGTCTTATTCCCTGAGCTGCCTTAGGGATACCCTCCATGAAACAACAAGAAATGTAATAAAGTAGTTTTGGGACAGAAACACTACGCTGTATTAGAACATCATCATCTAGATTCTTAACTGTGGGACAGTGGTCAATTCTTGGTGACAATGCTCTTCTTCTCTCCCAGCAGAGGTCTAATACCAAGGCAGCAAACAAGCAACCACCATCTAGACATCTGAAATATATGCCAACCTCTGCTGCCATCTAACTGGATCAACTGTTTTAAAACATTGTGGGCACTGGTGACCAAGGCAGAACTGGACTTCACTTGCACAGGTAGAATCTGAAAGGACACAGCCAGTAGAGAAGAACAAATACTTGTGCTGGGCACTTCTGCTGCTCTACCAAGAACTCTACCCAGACAATAGCACCTACCAAATCTAAGGTCTACAAAGAGCCATTTTTCAGTGGGTCATCAACCACCCCTCTTTGGATGACTTGTCTATTAGATGAGCCACCAGAGAGGACTAAAAATCAGGAAAAGGTAAGGAGAAAAGAAAGTTTGTATCTTCAGTGGTGGAGTAGATACACCAACAATTCTTCAAACTTTTACCACTTATAAATGTACTCACTGCTCTGACCTTTTGGTTAGAGGTGTTATTTTTTGAGCTTGAAATTTGAGAATCCAAGTCATACCCACCCAATATCACTCTACCCCAGTGGTTTTCAACTGGGGGCAGTTTTGTTCCCCATGGGAGATCTGACATCTGGACACATTTTTGGTTGTCACAACTGACGGTTGCTACTGGCACGTAGAATAGAGGCCAGGGATGCCACCATACATTCCACAATGCCCACAATAGCTCCTCGTAACAAAGAATTATCTCGTCCCAAATGTCAATAGTCCCAAGGCTGAAAATTCACACTCTGCCCCAACCTATCAACAAATCTACTGACCAATTCAGCTCAATAACACTCAAACACTGTACTAAACTTCATTATAAGACTGTTAAAAAGACAAGTTTAAAATTTTTCTTCTTATGGGTAACAATTAATTTTAGACACACTGCTAGACCCTGGGGAAGCAGAAGGGTGAGTTAGATCTGACTTTTAGACCAATTCTTTCTTAACTCTGTCCTGGTTTTCTCAACCAGGAAAAACAACAACAACAATGTTCACATAAGAAGCTTAAACAATAATAGGCTGGGAAGCCTATTTCATCCAAAGCAGATCCTTTTAATGAAGTACGTTGTAGGGCTTAAATCAGTTCCAGACTCAGAGGCTACCATATACAGGTCAATTAGTAGGCCAACAACTACAGATTCAAGAAGGCCTGGTACACTGCAGCTAACTACAAAGAAACCAAGTGTTCTTCAGAGAGCCTCAAAATATTTAGGGAATTATATCAAAAATCAAAGGAAGCAGCACAGAGCTAAACCTCAGTATCCTGAACCACTACCATACCCACCTGTAGGGAAACAAATGAAAAGCACTTATACCCAGAAATACCACAGGCAGGTACTGAGGAAACCATGTGAACTCCTCAAGGCAGCTATCACCTACCTCTCCTGGGGGCCTAGGATGTGGTCTTTGTGTAGCACCAGATCGGGGGGAGGATGAATGGTGGCATCTTCTTTCCTCTCCTTGGGTTCACACGCTCTCCCCTTCTCTTCTTCACCTGACACCTCCAAGGCTTTCTCTTGTTCTCCAAAACCCACTTGGCCATCTCTGGAGAAGCTGCCAGAGCTGTGGCACGAATGAATCGAGTCCCTCTCCCGACGGTCATCATCTTGTTCGTGACACTGGTCTAGTTCACTCAACTGAGAGCTTCCTTGACTCACATTACAGGAGGAGCCATACCTACTACTGCTGGTGGGGCTGTAAGAATGAGAGAAGACAGATGAGTACATACATGCCAACTAGAGACCAGAACAAAAGTAATGAATAAATCCAGAAATAATGATTCTTTCAGTGGCAAGAATCACAAATACGAAGTTCCTGGGAAGACAGAACCAAACTTCACAATCTAGAAGAACTAGTTTCTAGTCAGCAGAAGCACAAAGGAAAAACATTACAACATGCTGGGTTCTATACAGCACTTAACCTCAACCTGTGGCAGACTTTGAAGCATACTTTATCTTAAAGTTATTTTTTAACTAGGGTCTTAACCTTAATCATTAAGAATTACTAAATATAAGAGTAGCCTCTTGTTTACACCTAATATTCTTCACTTGGACTTCTAAAGAAACTTGTCCAGTGGCTGTGATTAAAGCATTCTAATTTCCATAAAGTCAAATGGGTGAACTCTACTCCCCTTTACTCTTATTTACTAAACTGATGTCCCCTTTTCTTCCTCTGTAATTGTAAATGTGAATGTCTGTTCCTTAGGATGAGCAAAGGAGACTGGAGGTGTTCCTTCAATTATCTCTCAACTATCTACATGATGAGGTAATGGAAACCATTAGGAGATGAAATCTATGACAAAAAAAAATTCCTCTGGGGAATGGTCTCATCAACATGAATGTTACAATGATATCCCTGGCAGCATAGGGAATGTCTTAAAGATAAACTTGCCCACCTGTAACTGAGTTGCTCTCAGGATATGGCTCGTTTGGGATAAAGTGTAAAAAATCCAACTCCAGGATCTCGGTCAGGACCATACTAATGTATTTCTATACTTGAAGTGAAGCCAGCCCAACCCTTTCTCAATCACCTGAATTCCCATACCCAGAAAGGAAATTTGTTCCCCTGCTATGGGACACAGCACTTATAGCAGAGAAAGTGGCAGTAAATCATGAATAGAAAGAAGAGCAGTATTCACAAATTATTCCCTTGAGCTGTATACTCAATTTAAGGCAGTCAGTCCTACTCAAGATAGAGGTTCTAGGTGATGATCTTTAAGATCTATCCCAGCTCATATGGATAGCTCTATCCCAAGTCAGAAGTCCCCCTTTCACCTCCGGTATCCTGTTAAAAAGGCTCCATGTACGGACAGATCCACGCACGCACGAATCTGCCCCGCTCTTGAGAGCGCCATGTCTGGTTCCTCCAGCGTTGCCGCTATGAAGAAAGTGGTTCAGCAGCTCCGGCTGGAAGCCGGGCTCAACCGCGTGAAGGTTTCCCAGGCAGCTGCAGATTTGAAACAATTCTGTCTGCAGAATGCCCAACACGACCCCCTGCTAACTGGTGTATCTTCAAGTACGAATCCCTTCAGACCCCAGAAAGTCTGTTCCTTTTTGTAGTAAAATGAATCTTTGGATGGTTTTTTAAACCATTTTTCATGAACCAGTGAATATTCAAAGGAGAACTAAGTTTGAAGCCTGTACAAAAGCTTATCCCTATAACACGTGCCATACTATATAAACTTCTACTTTTGTCAGTCCTTAACATCTACCTCTCTGAATTTTCATAAATTTCTATTTCACAAGGGTAATTATTTTATATATACTGGCAGCAGCATACAATAAAATACTTAGTATAAAAAAAAAAAAAGGCTCCATGTAAAAGGAAAAAGAATTTCCTTGCCACAGAGTCAAGCCTTTAACTAAAGGGCTTCGTTTACCCTTGACTAAATGAAGATAAATCATTATTGCTTCCCAGGGATATTTTCCTTATGGTTCCTCCCAATTACTTGGTAATTTCAGGCTAATTTCTGATCCTTTGTCCCATGGCAGCAGGATAGGTACCAGGTCACTGTTATGAACAGTTCCTAACACATGTGTATACACACATACACACACACACATGATCAGCCCCTTTGGAGAGGTTTGGGCAAGAGATACTGGCAGCATTCTTAAGCTGTACTGTATATGGTGTTTCTTCTTAGGGAAAATACAGGATCTCTTCCACATGGACCCTGCACAACGCTCCAGAATAAAGAACTACAGCAAAGGACAGCCTTAAGCTCCTGTGACACTTTACTCAAAGCACTTAACAGACAACAGTCTTAAGGGTACAAAAATGCAAAGACTGGAAGAAGCTATGCAAATCCATGTGGAATAGGATACAGAATATAAATTACCCCAACCTTTGCATCTTGCATTTTACTTAATAATCTCATTGCCACTGGAGAAAGCATCTTAGAAGACTTGGAAAAGCAAAGCAGAGTAGATCTCTCCCCAGCTAGTATAGATAAAAGTGCTGAAGGCCCAAGGAAGCATCCTAGCCTATCATGTGGTTATAATTAATATATGCCACACTACTACTAGCTGCCTCTTCTTGCCCCCCATTCTCCATTCCACTTTACACAAGGCAGAGCAAACCAGAGTGAGTAAATCCCAGGGCCCAGCCTTTCCTTTAGCAGTAAGTTCCTTCTTCCAATAAATGAATTACATCTGGCACTAAAAAGTAGGGAGAAGATGAAAAGACCCATACATTATTTCTTGTTACTTAACCCCCAGTTAACATGAAGCTCAGACACTAGGAAAGACATAGGAAAAATAAAAAGCAGGCTACCATTAAACTACCACTAAGTCACTGCATCATAAATGGTCAATTCCTTAAAATCATTTATGATGCTTAGGTTGAGAACAGGCCTTTTGTCGATCTTTGGTTCCTTGATGCCATGAAGAGTAACTGGCTGCTGTACGTTTGGAAGACAGTCAGTGCTAGCAGGCATCACCTCCTCCTTTTGTGTTTCTGGCTGGTTAAGTAGCTCAGTGATAGTGCAGTGTTCTTCCTTATGACTCCCTGAAGGACAGGTGGAGCTAGAAAGGCTGCCTTTGGAACTCCAGTGTTCTCCTGATGCTAAGACTTCCTGCTGGCTTTCCATTTCTCCAGGTCCTGAAAGCTCATCAGAGGTCCCAGGAGGTTGACTAGCTGGCTCAGCACTAGACTCAGACATTTGAGAAGACTCTAAAGCTTTGTCTGCCTCCCTGGCATTAAGGTCCTGATCATTGCTGATAACCAAAGCTGGAGAAGAGGATTCTGCAGGCATTTGTTCAGGGACCCCTTTGTTCTCTTTTGGCCATGTGAATGAAAGATCCAGCTTCTTTCCAAACCTAAGTTTTAGATCACTTGCCATAATACTCCCTTTTCCCTCACTACCTCCCTCAAATAGAGTTGACAACTTTTTAAAACTGGCCATTAAACTAGACTCTGCTGCTCTACTGCCAGAGGAAGGAGATGGGGAAAAGAAAGAGCTCAGTGGTTTCCCACAGTCAGTGGCAGAGGATGGGAAATGGAGTTTTGGCCAACTGGTCATGTTTGGGATCTCAAAATGAGGTCCTGGCTGCTCTGTTTCCTGGGGGACTGCAGGTAGATCTTTCTGGGTATCAAGTATCCCACAACTTTCTTTGGCACAAAGCGCAGGTTCTTCCAGCACAGGGTGAGAAATGCATCCTTGGGTTTCTGGTGTGGCACTCTGGCCAACACTTGCCTCGCTCGACAGTGGAGTATTGGTTTCCAGTGAACTGGCTGCCTGTAGTTCCAAGAAGTCTTGGTTTGTAGAGGCAGGCTGCGGAGATGGCTTTGCATCAAGAGGAATAGGTGGCTGAACCGAAGGAGGAAGCTCTTCGGCAATACAGGTAGGATCTGAATCCAAATGTGATGGCAATGGAATATGCTCTGCTTCCAATGATGCCTCTGTGTCTGTGCCCTGCAACAAACCCATGTCTCCTTCATCACTCAGAGACAATACTCCTTGCCCAGTATCATCCTCTGAAACAGAAGGTGCAGCCCTATTTGTTTCAGAATCTTGGGGTTCTAGAATATTGTCAGGAATATGATTGTTTTCCATTTCAGCTGTTAGTTTAGTATCATCTGTTAGAGTCTCTGAGCCTGACTTTGCACTAACTACACTCATTGTACAGTCACTGAGAGTAGATTCTGAATTGAGTGCTAGAGAGGAAGCTTCTCTCCACAAATTTTCTGGAGGTACTGATCCTACAGTGTCTCTGCAACTACCATTTTGAGGCCATGCAGTAGCTGAGATAGGTGATTCTTGTTTGAATGTCTCTGGTTTGGGACTTCTAAAAATTCCAAGTAATTCACTTTTGAGGGACTGAGATGATACACCAGAAGAAAGAGAGAAAAAGGAGTTTTTCTTTGGCAATTTAGGAGGGGAGAAAAGTCCAGAGAAAGTTTTGGGAGGTTCAATTAAGCACCCAGAGAAAGATTTCATTTTTGTCACAAACCCTGAAAGCACCTCTCCTGAAGAGTCCAACATTGATTTGTCCTCCTCTTTATCTACCTCTGGGCTTTGGAGATGTCTTATACACCCTGACTTCACAGAGGGAGAGGCTGGCTCCGAGATCTGTGTTAAGACCTCATCGGGAGCCTTCTCTAATGGCAAGTTTAAGGGGTCACTATTCAATCTTTCATTTTGGTGGTGGTTAGTACAAGTGTCTGAATTGTTGAGCTTTTCAGTAAAATGATTATCATGTGAAAAAGACTGTGCCAATGAGCCACTAGGGAAGGCTTCTTTTATGAAAGGTTCTTCATAAGGAGCTACTCCAGGGGTCTCTGGACCAACAAACAGTGTTTTAGTCTGTGCCTGAAATTCTGGTGAATGAGGAACAATGTCATTTTGCAACTGATTCATCTGGAAATCTGCTAAAGATGTCCCTAGTCTGTTACTAGAATCTAGTTTTCCCTGATAGTCCTTCTCTACATTGAGCTCATTTGTAAGGTAAGTAACCTCAATAGTGTTGTTAATGGAAACACAAGGAGCCATTTGCTGTTCATGAACTACCTCCTGGACTATGCTATCTCCATTGTCACTGGAACTTTCTCTAGTCATTGTGCCACCCATGTTTACAAAAACACCTGACTTCTTATAGGGCTGGGAAGTCACTGGAGCAACAGTTGAAAGGCTATGTTTTTCCCCAGGAGTCTCCTGCTTTCCATCCAAAAATGCTAAGTTGAAAAAACTAAAAGAGCTATTATGAGAGGCATCCTTCTTGCTGCTTGAGTTAGTAGTGGAAAAAAAGGAAGGAAGCGTAAATAGCCCTTCTGCTTGAGATTTGGCTTTTGGTAGAGTAGCAGAGGCTCTGTTCTCAGATTTTTCAGATCCAGTCAGGAAAGAAAATATACTCTTTCTGGTGGGCAACTCTGGTTGAGATGGAGAGGTTGTGGAAGTTGAAAAACTCCAGTGTTGGTCAGAAAAATGATCTTGTTTCTTGGAATTTCTTGGGCTCGGAATATCAAAAGATAATTTATTACTTCTTGAAACTTCTGTCACTATAGACACACCACTAGTTTCTATTGAAGAATCTCTCGAAGACTCTTCAAGACCATTTGCTGAGAAAGACTGATTTGGTGATTGCTGGATTAGGTGGTCTCTGGAAGGTACCTCTTTTTTAGTCAAATTATTACCCTGTATATCCCTAGTTGATGGTTCTTCTAGCCCACTGCCATCAATAGTAATCTGCTTGTTCAGACTCCTAACTCGAACCTTCCTTTTAGAGGCAACTGGTGTAGCAGAAAAGTTCCCAACATCCTGGCTAATTAGCTGTGCAGGATTAGGACTTGATTTGACTTCATCCTTATTAACCAATGAAGAAACAGACATATTTTCAGTTGTTTGTATAGAAGATGCATTAGTTTTAAATAAATCCCCAAGGGTACCAAAAAAATTTGAAACACTAGGTGATTCATTCTTTTGCTGAGAAAGAATCTTTCTATTTTTATCACCATTCTTTTCTAAGTTTGGTGGTCCTTCTTTATTCACCTGGGTTTTAAAGAGGTTCGAAAATCCAGATGCCTGTTTTCCATTTGATACTGTACTTACTGAAGAGTCTTCTCCCCGACCAAAGAGTTTCAATGCACTTTTAAATAATGTTCTCTCAGACTCTTTGGAAGACTGGTCCTGAGGAATCTCACAGTTCTTGGGTTCATCCCTACTAAACTGTGATGCAAGAGGAATTGAAATAGAGTCAACTGTAACGATTTTATTATTTTCTATATCTGATTTAGCCTGAGGAACTGTTTGGCTTACTTGAACAACAGATTTTATCAAACTTTGTTTTTTCACATGAAAACTTTTATTTAAAGGGAATTCTTGCTTCATACTTTTAATAAATTCTGGTCGCTGAACATTGGATACTATTTGTCTTTCTAAATCCTTTTTGAGAAGACTTTCTTCTTTATTTTGGGAGTTACTCTCTAATTGTTTATTCAAGATTAATGACTGAAAACCATCATTTGTGAGCTCTGCTAAGTCTGACTGCTGATTCGTTTTCTTCATGACCAAAGACTCTAAGGATTCATTCTCATCAAAATACAAAGTATTTCCAACTAAAGCAGAAAAAAATGAAGTCACTTTGTTCAATGATGACATTTCTCCTGTTTGCTGTGGACTATAAGTTATATTTTCAGGATGAACCAAAGAGGTAGCTTCTTCAGAAGACTGAACCCAATGTAAACTAGAAGGGTAAACTGATGAATCCTTTGCTAGAGACTGGTTTTTATCTCCTTCTCTAAAATGATTTTTATTTAAGTCATGATTTCCAATAATTTGGGGCTGATTTCCGAGATCCAATATATATTCAAAGTCTTCAGAACCACACACCCTTTCATCAAAAGATCCAAATTTTCCTTTAAATTTCTGAAGATTATAGCTGGAAAAATCTAATGGTTGATCCTTTTGGCCACAACTCGACTCTTCAAGTACTTGTGAAAAGGTTCCTAAATTTAGACACACTGGTCCCTCACTTCTTGGCAAAACTACAGATAAATCAAGAGGGTCATCAATTGGTTCCTCTTCAACACACCAAAATAATTCATCTTCCTTAAAACCATAGGCAGAAATAATGCTGTCATCCAACATAATATTTGACAGATCATTTGTCTGTAAACCACAATTCAAATACTCTTGATAAGAACAATCAGGTATAAATAAATATGCATACTGCCCAGTAGAATCAGTGAGGAGGTAATACATATACTGACCATCATGGAACATATAATATCCATAATTTCCATCTTCTGATGGCCACCACACTCCACTTTCAAGACATGACAACCATTCCTGGTATTCATAACCAACACTTGCAAAAACAAAGTTTTCATCCATTCTTAATAATTCTTGATCACCTATGGAATATGTAGTCTTCTCATAACCTGAAGAAGAACTTAAGTCAATGGGCAATTCTTCTGGTGAATTCTTTGGAAAATAAGAATTTCCAAATAACGAGTGCGCTGCCCACATATCCCTTCTTAATAAGTTATCTTCATTAAATGCTAACTGGTCCAATGATTCATATGGTAAGTCATGCCAAATGACACTGTTTGGATTTGTTTTCCACTCCCAGACATTTGCATTTTGATCCTTCTGGCAAAAATTTATTGCTGAATTTTCTGAATCAGGCCACAAGAAAACATCACCTGACGGGAATGTATTTTGATTCAACATATAAGAAACTGGGTGAAGTTTTCTGGAATTTTTGGAGAAATCTTTTATATCAGAGTCCCATTCATAACAGAAAGGATTATTCATCTCTTCAAAAGCCTGATAGTTTGATATATTAAGAATGTTAGTATTTAATATAGGTGGATTTAACTTACTTGAATTTTCATTTATTTTTGCCTTAAGAACATGGTGTGGTGTCAGCCTCTCAGCCAAGGATTTCTCTAAGAGGCCCTGCTGAGCGCTTGGAGCACAGTGAAATACCCTGTTCTCAGAAGAGGGGCAATTCTTTTCTTTTTGCTGGTTTTTCCATGTAGAAGGGTAATGGTGATTATCAACCCAAGCATCAGATAATGGTATATTTTCTTTAGGTAAAGATAAAAAGCTTTTTATGAAGCCAGATGTGTCTTCTTTTTCAACATGGTACTTCTGGTTTTCAGAAGTTACACATGATGTAACAGGGATCTCATTCAAGGATAAATGTTTATTTCCATTCAAACTTTTTATGTTGTCTAAAGACATAGACTTTGCTTCATCTGGTTTATAATCAGTAACACTTCTATTGGATATCAGGTTAAATATTCCAGAGAGTAAGCCTGGGGTATTATTCTTATGATGAGAATCATCACTCTCCAAATTCAATTCTTGTCGATTAGACAAATTTTCAAGAGAAGAAAACCTGTTAAACAGATCAGAAAGGAGGCCTCCGTGGGTTCTTTTCTTGGAAGCTTTATCTACAAGTCTGTCTTCATTAATTTCATTAACCACAGTGGATTTTGAAATGGTAGAAGTAGATGCTAATGAACAGTCTGATACTGTTAAAGATGCCATTTGTGAAAGAGTCTTACTTACTTCTAAAGAATCTGAAGGAATATATTCTTTGGACAAAACTCCAAGGACGGCTGAGGTATCTCTCTGACAGGTATCTACTGCTGTGTAGTCACTTGAATTTAATTTCTCTATATTCCCAAATCCCTCAAGATCATTATTAATAATTGGAACTGAATTAGACTTAATTTTATTAAGTGTGTCATCTTCAGGACAATTTATTTGGTCATTTTTATTAAATGTTTCTGTATCATCAAATTTCCCTAAATTATTATAAATATTTGGAACTGAACTAGATTTTATTAAACTAAGTTTGGCATCTTCTTCGCAGTTTCTTTGGATCTCTTCATCAGTGGTTACTGCTGAGTCAGGAAAACTCTGGTCACTGACAGTGATACGGCTGTCAGTGAAAGGAAATTTAAACAAAGGAAAACTGCTTCCTTTCTCCCTTAAATCCTGCTGCTTTTCAGAATGACTAAGAACTCTGAAAAATGGAATACGTAGTTTTCCACTAAAGGAAAAGGAATGTCCATCTTTCTTAGGGTCCCTCTCCCATCCATCCTCCTCCAACTGGTGAATTTTCACAGATTCTGAGGAAGTTTCCTTTGAACAGGTCTCAGGTGAAGTGAGCAAAAACTGGCTAAATGATTTTCTGAGTGGCTCAAGAAAATCATCATCACTAGGAACTTTGTCCCCTTCTAATGGCTTTGAAGAAGGCTCTTTATTTGCAGTTCTACTGCCAGTTATACAAGGTTGTCCTGGACTGTCTTTAGCACATATTTTTGATTGATCTGGTAACAGAGACAAATCTGTACAGGGTTCTCTTTCCAAAAGACTCTCAATATCATCTTTTTTATTTGCAGAACCGCCTAAGTTTGAAGGTTCATTGACCACTTGGGAAGACAACAACAAATCCTCATTTGTGGGCATTTGGGTGGAGCTTATAGTTTCTCCATCACTCCTATCTAAAGTGATGATACTACTGTTATTGCCAAGAGTGTCTTCCCTCTGATTTGACTCTGATTCACACCCAGCAAAGTTTTCCTTTCTTGTTGGCTTATTCTGGTCATCATCTTTTTTGGTTTCATCCTTTTCTAAAAAGACCTTTAACGGATTTAGCATGCTAAAAACAGACTTTATAACTGAACTCTGACCCTGTGGAGTGGAGTCCCTTCCAATAGTATCTGTTATATCCTGAAAGCTTAAATTTCCAGTTTTACTACCTGTGTGCTCATTTTCAGAGGTTTTGTCATTTCTGCCAAAATCCTTATTATCAACTGCTTGAGAGGATAATGGAGATTGCATGGAAAGATCCTTCCCCAATATTGACTTGGCTCTGGGTTTAGATCCTGAATTAATCATCTCTATTTGATTAAGAGTTTCTGTTTTCTCTGGAACTAAAGAAACCAGCTTTTCCACAGAGGTTGTTAGATGCTTTGTGCCTGAACCCACTTTTTCTGTGAGTGAACTGAACAAAGAACCAACAGCACATTTCACTCCATTCAGCTCAGGGAAAGAGACAGCCTTGTCCTTGTCATTCTTGACAATGGTTGAAGGTGGTATTTGATCCCCAGGCATTTTCTGTTCTGCATTATCAACAGTACTGTTGTGTTTAAGTGATTTTTTAGTTTTTGAAAGGGAACCAAATCTATTAATCTCTTCTTCCTTCTCTACTAAATATTCTGACACTGTTTCTACCAAACACTGAAGCTCACCCATTGTATCAACATAGTCCTTCTTGGGTTCCTCAAGAGAAGAAGGAGTTATCTCTTCCATGGGGCACCCAGACAGATCTCCAAGTGTGTTTGCATCACAATTTACCTTTGGTAATGAGAATGCTGGACTTGTTACATGATATTCTTCAGGTAAGTCTCTAATATGATGGATATTGAATGGATGACTTGTTGGTGACAGTAAACCTTCCTGTTTATCAGTAAGAGGAGAACTCAGAAGTTCATCAGAAGTACTGCTAGTAGAATCCTCAAGAATATCTAATGGAGTGAAATTAGTGGCATGCTGGTTTAAGCCAGATGACTTCTCACAGTTCTTAAAACCAGAAAGATCGTAATCATCATTTTGCAACTTAGTGGTCCACATGCCACTCTTAACCACAAAACCATTTTTGTAAGGGCGCAAACTTGGGTAATTTTGTTTCTTCTTTTCAATGTGGTAAATGTTACAGTTTTCAGTGTTAGGATATGTTCTTTGGAAATCAGTCTTAGTTCCTAATTTATCACCATACTGTCTTCTTTCACTGTCTCCAAAATGATGGTATAAGGGCTTGTTTTTCCTTCTCCTATCTATTGTATCATATTTCTGAGGGTATCTGGAGAACACAGATGTTTCAAACTTAAGGTCAAAATTAAAGGCAGTAGAATATTCAGTTTCTTGACCCTGAAATGGTATCTTTTTCCAATTCTTGTACTTTGGTTGTTCTTGTTGGCTATAATATCTATCAGTTTTTGAAAGAGTTCTTATTTCTTTTACTTCTGCTTCCTTTATGTTACTGCTTTCTAGAAACTCTTGTGATATCTCCCCCTCTATTTCCTCATATATACTTTCTTGTTCTTCATAGTCAACATCAGAGAAAGCTGAAATAATCCTAATTTTGTCATTTTTGGCCTGAAAACCTTGTCTGACATAAAGGGATAAAATCAGAGGAATAGCAAGGCAAAGAAAAGAGAAGAAACAGAGAAAAGGAGAAACAAAGTATAAAATTTAGTGCACATTCAATGAGAAAACTAAAATAAAATAGCCAATATGATAAAAAACCATTCAGACTGAAAAAATGTGATAAAGAAATCTGTATGTTCTTAAATCCGTATTAAAGCAATTTAGTCAAATAGTTTTTCCACATCAGAAAAAGAATAGCTATAGTAATAACCGTAGCTACTTGCTACCATGAACTTTTTAGGATCCTTTTATTTTCTAAGAAAGATAGAAACAAATGAACATGTTTCTTCAATATTTAGAATATATCTGCAATGCCCAATTTTAGAACTGTTAAGTATTCAAAAAAATATATCAAGGGATTTCAAGAAACCCAAATTTGTTGATTAATTTGGGTCTGAAAAGTCAAACTGTTAACTTGCTTAAAGTTATTATTTGAGGCAGTATAGCCAAGAATATGGTCAAACATATCTCTTTAAAAAAAAAAAGAAAAAGGGGCACCTGGGTGGTTCAGTGGGTTAAAGCCTCTGCCTTCAGCTCAGGTCATGATCTCAGGGTTCTGGGATCAAGCTCCGCATTGGCTCCCTGCTCAGCAGGGATCCTGCTTCCTCCTCTCCCTCTGCCTGCTTCTCTGCCTACTTGTGATCCCTCTCTCTCTCTGTCAAATAAATAAATAAAATCTTAAAAAAAAAAAAGAAAAGAAAAAAATATAGGAGTACCTGGATGGCTTAGTCAGTTAAGCATCTGACTCTTGATTTTGGCTCAGGTCATGATCTCAGAGTCTTGAGACTGAGCCCCAAGTCGGGCTCTGTGCTCGAGAGAGTCTGCTTGAGATTCTCTCCCTCATTCTCTCACTGCCCCTTCCCCTGTCCTGCTCCCATGAGCACACTCACACCCTCTCTCTCTAATAAATAGATAATCTTTAAAAAGAAAATATATACATAATAAAAATAATCTTTGACTGCCAGAAGTCAAACCTTGTTAGGGTACCAATAAGAACAATTATTTAAAGCATTATAATTTGTGAAATCTAAAAGATACATATGCACTGAGGATCACAGTGAAAAGAGTATCTTTCCTACATTGATTTTAACACTAGAAGCTAAATTCCAACTTAAGTCAATAAATACATAAGATACCTGACCTTTCTTTCAGCTATATTAGAAACTGCCTGCTTTCTGTGTACTCAAGTAGGGGTATACAGAGGACCCTAAAGACTAGGAGCTTATCAGCTCAGTATGTTCTTATATAGATTTAACATCCAATTGCATTTATTTAGGAAAGAGAAACAAGATCATAGTGGTCACTTAGTCACTAAGAATCTTTGAGAGAGACTTGAGGAGATATTAATAATAAACTTCAAGAGATATTCTTTTGACCTCTCTCAACACTAGAGACACTTTGGCAATATATCTAACAAAGTCCAACTCTACTGTCAAACCCCAAATTACGTATTTTTACATAATTTGTGTAAGTTTCCAGTTTTTCTGGATTCATTAAGCAAAAGCCCATTTGGTTGAGCAAAGAAATCCAATGTATTTTTTTTACATGTAATTTCATTATTGTCCAGTATCTTCAAAAACTCAAACTGAACTAACTCCAGCCTAGAAGTCTTTATACTTCAACTTAAATGAATAGATAGCCATTGCTGTAGTGAATGAAGTTATTTTTATTTGCTCTTCTAATTTACCGACAGGTACTAAGAACATGTTTGTTCCCTTAGGATTTTTTTTTTTTTTTTTAGATTTTATTTATTTATTTGACAGAGAGAGACACAGCAAGAGAGGGAACACAAGCAGGGGGAGTGAGAGGGGGAGAAGCAGGGTTCTGTGCCAAGCAAAGAGTCTGATGCGGGGCTTGATTCCAGGACCCTGGGATCATGACCTGAGCTGCAGGCAGAGGCTTAACCCCACTGAGCCACCCAGCCGCCCTTCCCTTAGGATCTTAAATGTTCTTCCTAAAAAACTGTGTAACTTAAGGACTCAGACCATCTTTAAGAACTTGGTATCTACAGTAAGAAAGAAATTAAAAAATCAGTGCTAGTGATAAAATATCTTCAAAACTTTTTGAAGGATAAATCATTTCAAAATTTAAGTTAAAAATGTCTATGATAAAAGGTTACTTAAAAATCATGTAATTTTGGGGGTGCCTGCATGGGTCTGTAGGTTAAGCATCTGCATTCAGCTCGGGTTATGATCCAGGACCTTGGGACTGAGCCCTGTTTCAGGCTCCCCCTGTTCAGTGGGGAGTCTGCTTCTCCATCTCCATCTGCCCCTCCCAACCTCGTGCTCTGTCTTGCTCACATGCTGTCAAATAAATAAATAATCGTAATTAATTTCTCCGCTGGAGATGAAAAAATATTCACTTTAACCTCATTTCATATACTGATACAGTAAAATCAAATTTATATGGGATCAATTAAAAAATTTTAGCAAAAATTAACACTTTAAAGTATATCACTAATACTCGTCTAAGTATTATTATAGCAATAGCCCAGGAAATAACCAAAATAATAATAGGGTAATAACTGGGTAAAATGCAGTGCTCTGGAAGAGTATGTGGTTATTTAGGTTGATGTACCACTATTACTGCTGGCCTACACATCTAATGCCTACAAATACAGAGGGAAAAGAGGGTCAAAAGTAGTGGGGTTTTAGCTGTGGTTTTTCCTTAAAGTAGGACAATATAAACAACTAAAACCAAATAAATAAAAAATACAAATATTCAGCTAATAAACCAGCAAGAAGTAGAGACCACTACAGTAGGATTCCTGGCAAGTTTCTTTTTTAGAATCAGATTATAAACAGTAAAAATTCTATGTGATGGTTGATATATGAAAAAATTCACTGAAAATATTTTCAGAGATGACAGTAAACTGAGATAGGGTGTTGTCTAGCAGGTAGGCAACCATCTGAAGGTCAGGATAAATATTCACTAGTTTGGTAAAATGAGCAAAAAGAAATGTTATCATGTTATGGTATGGTGAACTTTAGCAACCAATAGTTATGAGCTAAACTGGAACGGTTTTTAAAATATTAACCTCCAACCAATAATTGATTCAAGCAAGGATCATCAGTGGATACTAAAATCAATGGGTAAAATGTTGGGGAAACAGAATAATGACACAATCTAAGAGAGAATGAAATTAAAAGTAAATGTGCCAGAACGTTAACAAAATTGATGAATCTAGGCAACACGAATATGGGCGTTAACATAATATTTTTCCAAATTTTGTTTGAATTATTTTTTAAGTGGGGGAAGGAGGGGGAGCATATATGTATATATTTGTTTTTATACTTATAAATTATATGATAGTAGTGTATGAAAGGGCATATAAGAAACAAGGGTGGTGTGAGAACTAGGAGATAGGAAGGGGACAGAGTAAAGGAGAACAGGTACAGGTGGGAGATTCTTCACTGTATGCTGTATTGTACCTTAACATTTTTTTAACCATGTCAATGTTTTATATATTTAAAATTTTCCTAAAGTTCCAGCATAAGTACTGAATCTGCTATAAAGAGATCATCTGAAGTTCCCAGGGAAACATTTAGGTAGGAAGGATTATCCAAACATTTAACATCTGTGATTTTCTTTTTCTTAATTGTGGTGAAGAGTGTATCAGAATCACTAGGCTAGGGGCACCTGGGTGGCTCAGTTGGTTAAGCCTCTTCCTTCAGCTCAGGTCATGATCCCAGAGTCCTGGGATTGAGCCCCACATCGGGCTCCCTGCTCAGTAGGGAGCCTGCTTCTCCCTCTCCCTCTGCTGCTCCTCACTGCTTGTGCTCTCTCTCTCTGTGTCAAATAAGTAAATAAAGTCTTTAAAAAAAAAAAAAAGAATTACTAGGCTGGGCAGAGGCATGAGCTATTTTTTTTTCAGTCATCCACCCCAAGTTAGGCTGCTCTCACCAGTTGAGAATCACTGATCATAAAGAAAAATACTAATGACAGAAATGTCTAAATGTGAATGTACAGAAGAGAAAAAAGAAGACTGAGGTTCTATACAAAATGGCAGTAGCTTGGTCTGTCATTCTACACTTCCACTACCACCTCAGATTAAAGAATCCAAATACTGTCAGTTGCATCTTGGAAACTACCTCTCAGGAAGAGAAAGTGCTTTGTTTCCAATACCCACCTGAGGGCCCGCCGCTCTGGATAATCAAGATCGTAACTTTGCATAGAGTCATTGCAGGAATCCCTGCAACTGCCCTGAAGTAACAGCTGTTGTGGCAATCGCACTGGCACGGGGAACTGATGCACAGAAGCATTGGGCTGGGAAGTCGTATGGTAAGGAGGTGGGATGCTATTGCTGGTCTCGCTGCGATAGTCACTATCTCGGTCATCAACAGCACTATCAGGATCTTCAAAAGCTGTAGAATAAACACAGTCAATCAAAGCATGCCAGCTTTATTGGCTCTTTAGAATTTTTTCTGTTTCTAACTTAAGTAGCCACAAGCCTAGACATTGAGAACAGGAACAAGCTGAGCTGCATGTGAGCCAAGTGACCTCAAACCCATGTGCAGAACTGTTTCAGTTAATACTCATAAGTTTTTTTTCCTTAATAAATAAGACAAGATCCTTGCTTTCATTTTAGTGTTTATTCTTAGAGAAGTTCCAAATTGTATTTTCCCAATGCAAAACTCTCTGGAATTCCAATTCTCTAGCTATCATAACTCTAGTGAAAATCAACCTTTAAATGTCGTATATTCTAATCCTCTATTGTTATCAAAATGGGCAGAAGAGAAATTTTCATTTAGAGTTTGCCAGCTGTTTTTAGACTTAAAAAATACATGGCTGAACCCAGTAAGCGGGTCCAACATCAGAAAGTGGTGAAATAATCAGGAAGGACAAACCCAAGGCTCTGAAGAACCAAAAGTTCTAGATACAACTAAGAACAGTAGCAGCCTTTTTTAAAAGTACTATGCCAAATTTTATTTGTATATATTTTTAAGTAAGCTCTACACCCATTGTGGGGCTGGAACTCATGACCCTAAATCAAGAGTCACAAAGTCACAAGCTCCACTGACTCAACCAGCCAGCTGCCCCAGAACAGTAGCAGTCTTACTGTCTGGCTGCAACAACAGGTTTTTCTAACAATTACTCTCAAGTACCTCCACCCTGGGGCTCAGAATTTCCACCCAAAATCTGGGGCTGAAGAAGAGGAAAACATAAGCACTATCCATGGGATCTTGCTGACAATGCAGCCAAGTTTATCTAACAACAGTGACTATAATTTCATAGAATTATTTCTGCTTTTCAGGCCAGCACCTGACTGGCTAGTTTTATTCTTTTTTTTTTTTTTTTTTTTTAAAGATTTTATTTATTTATTTCACAGAGGGAGAGAGATCACAAGGAGGCAGAGAGGCAGGCAGAGAGAGGGGGGAAGCAGGCTCCCTGCTGAGCAGAGAGCCCGATGCGGGCCTCGATCCCAGGACCCTGAGATCATGACCTGGGCCGAAAGCAGAGGCTTTAACCCACTGAGCCACCCAGGCGCCCTGGCTAGTTTTATTCTTGATGTTAACTAAAATGACCAGTTACAAATCCTGCTCCAAAAATAAATAAATAAATAAAATTAACACTGTACTTGGAAATTTAACACTGCAACCTAATAGGGCTTCGTGGTTTATTTTATAGAGAAGCCATTTCTGACACCAATCCCATATGTGTATAATGAAGAAGGTCCCAGATGTCCTGTCTTGCCAATTTCCTATTTGGCACAGTGAGGAAAAGGAACATTCATTATCCCAAAATGGATATGCTTTTAGCAGATGATGAACCCCTCATATTAGAAAATTTTTTAAAAATCTTGGTAGTTGTGTAGGCAGTGAGAGCCTTCTGAAGACCATAAGATTAGGCTTTCATAATCAGTCAAGCAGGAGATAGGAACCTGCATCCAAGTCTGGGAAATGGAAAAAACTGACGAACTAGAAAAAGAAATCCAGACCAATGATAAGACATGGGGACAAATGGAAGATAACAGGGAGATGACACATTGGCTTGCACATCAGACTACCTGCCAGATAATGATTCTACTAAAAGAGACAAGGGGGCACAAACATGCGGGTTTTACAAACAATGAAGAATATCTGAACACCAGATTCCAGACAACACCATGAGTATGGATGGGAGTACAGGTAGAAGATCTCATAACTGTTTCCCCTTTGAGTTTAAAGCAACATGTGAACATAAAACAAGGACAATAATCAGAACCTCAGGAGAGAAAAATCAGTATGAGAAAGAGGCTAGGAGCGCCTGGGTGGCTCAGTCGGTTAAGAGTCTGCCTTTGGCTCAGGTCATGATCCCAGCGTCCTGGAATCAGGCTCCCTGCTCAGCAGGGAGTTGGCTTCTCCCTTGCCCCTCCCCTTGCTTATACTCTCTCTCTGTCTGAAATAAATAAATAAAATCTTTAAAAAAATATACATGAGTAAAAAAAAAAAGGAGGCTAACCTTCAAGTGGTCAGGAAGGGTACTAGTCAAAAATTAGGGGATGTGGGGCACCTGGGTGGCTCAGTGGGTTAAGCCTCTGCCTTCGGCTCAGGTCATGATCCCAGGGTCCTGGGATCGAGCCCCACATGGGGCCCAGCAGAGAGCCTGCTTCCCCCCTCTCTCTGCCTGTCTCTCTGCCTGCCTCTCTGCCTACTTATGATCTCTCTCTGTCAAATAAATAAATAAAATCTTTAAAAAAAATTAGGGGATGCAAAGCATTCTGCTCAGAAACCATTCTGATCACATATTAGGGGAAAAAAAGACTTCGGGGCATTGGTTTAGATCTTGATGCATTTGTCATTCTGAACACTAGAGAGAAAGGATCAAGGGACAAAAACCAGTATGTCTTTCAGACTTAATTCTTTCTGAACCCACAGAAGGAGTCAGTGTGAAGAAGTCAGATGGATTTTTCATGCATACAGATGAGATGGCAGAGGCAACTAGGGAGACAAAACCAAAAGTCTACTTAAGCTCCAGCAGAAGTATCAACATATAACCCAGAGAACCAAAGGGGGAGGAGCAATGGACAATCCCACTGATTACGAGGCTAGGAGAGAGTAGCTCAACCACAGTTAGGAGCCCACAACCCAGCCAGAAACTATATTGGATAGACCGCTGGTTTTTCACTGCATCTGACCTATTACTCCTAAATAATGCTCCGTTTTTTTATTCTGCTAGGCTAAGGGGAAGAATACTCCAAAACTTTCCTAAAAGCTGACATTTCTATACTAAAAAAATAAAGGGCAAATATTAAGAAACAGAGCACTCATGGAAAGAAGAGGTTAGGAGTAGAAGTAAATACGAAAAGTAGGAGGGACAGGAAAAAGTGAGGTGAGACAAAGAAGAGAAAGAGAAAAACAGTAGATGAGGGCAAAGACCAGATTTTTCTCCCCTGACACCATCCCTGATCTCCCTAAAAAGAAAACCTCCTGGCACCACCAAGGCTGATTACAGACTAAGAAGGGAAATTAAGAAAAAGGTTTGAATGAAAGAATTGTGCTTTCAGTATGGCAGTGACAATCCCTTACTGGATCTACTCTACTCCACAACACCACTGCAGCTAAAACAGAAAACTGGCTTCACTGAGAAAAAGAACCTGAACACAGGTTTAGTTACTCACCCTAAGAATGACTTGTGGGCTAGGTTGAGGGCAAAAATTGAAAAGCCCTTGGAAAACTAAAAGGCTGGGAAAATTAACTAATTCAAGTATTTATTGAGTGTCTTTAAGTACAAGGCTAAACACAGAAGATTCAGAGTACACAATCAGTCTAGTAGAAGAGAGAAAATATGGATACAAACACAAGGAAGTAATTATCATGAGAACAGTACAAACCAAATGCTATATGAGTTGAAGGTAAGGTCATTTCCTATTAGGGTGGGCAGGGAAAGCTTTAAGGAGGAAACAACTTTGAAAGACTGGTAGGTTTTCAGCAGGTGAAGTTCAGAGGGGGAGGGGAAATACCTTCTAGAATCTGGATAAAAACAATGGCATGAGTAAAAGCCCAACAGTGAGAAAAGTTATATATATTTTTGAGAAATGCTTTATAGCTCATTTGACAAGTACATAAAAGGACATGGAAGGGAATGATAGAAAATAAACCTGGGGAAAGTAATCTAATCCAGGGCAAAAATGGGCCTCAGGTACAGAGCAGGCACTCAAACAAAACTGAATGAAATACTGAAAACAATGAGGCTTTCTGGTCCTGGATTAAAATCCTGTCTTTAAATCCCAAATACAGGTAGAACTTTATCAGCTTGAGAAAAAAGGAAAGAGAATTCAAATCATTTTTTTTTCATGGCTTAGTTACTTTTTTCTTTGAAAATCTTAAGTTACCTCAGCTCTCTTAGGCTGCCTTAGAGCAGTTCCCTAGTGGAAATAATAAGGATTCAAATCACAAAAAGTACCTATTCGTAAGAATTCCAGTGACAGAACAAAATTTGGTCCCTCTTAGCACCTGCTGGATACCTAAGCACTGGGACTCAACCAAACCCCCGTAAGATGGGTAACATAGCCAGTAATGTCAGCCTAAGGCTGTGCATCTTGCTGGAAAGAACTGACTGTCCACTCTCAAAGCTCTAGAATGAAGATGATGGCCTCCAGCCTACCTGGGTTGCTTGAAGGAAAGTCAAACCATGTCCTCAGTCTCTTGTTCACAAAAATAAACTTTCAGAAGCAAGCTTCTTCTAGTCACTGCACTCGTTAGCCAAGAGACCAAGGGAGAGAGTTTCCTACACTAGTGCTGATGATATTACTTATCTCTAGGAAGGAAAAATCTAGAGATACTGCCAAGATTATACCTGGGACTTTGGTTTGAAATTTCTCTCTCTCCCTCTCTCCCTCCCTTTCTCTCTCTCTCCCCTCAACACACACACACACACACACACACACACACACACACACACACACACACAGTGTCTTAAAAAAACCCAGCATGAAAGGATATAACATTCCACAGCAAGTAATGGTCTTTGGGATTTAAGTAGGGGAGGAGAAGGGAGTGGAATTATATATGCTTGTATGCATGAATATCCGGTTTCATAGTTCAGAGGGAATGTGTTAAAGGGTAAAATCAAGAAAGTTATAAGGAATTCAATTTCTTACGTACTCTGCTGCTCTCCCCAGCCCAAATAGGTCCAGTGACCTAAGAAAATCGCAAATGGTAGCAAAAAAGAAGAGTGACAGAGAAAATTTTAGAAATAATTCAAAGACCATTTCCCCATCCCACCAATGATTATACATCTTACCTTGCTTGAACCTGCCCTACTTGTATTCTATTGATTTTACATAACATGTAGAGAGCCTTCGCCTTCTATCAGGCTTGAGACAAATCTATAAAATACCGTTGCTAATTCACTATATAGAGTATAATAAAAAACTGCTTCTACACTCTTTTTTAAAAAGTTTTATTTATTTAAGTAATCTCTACACCTAATGTGGAGCCTGAAATCATGACCCTGAGATCAAGAGTCACACACTCCTCTGACTGAGTCAGCCAGGTGCCCCTGCTTTTATACTCTTTTAAAACTCCTTCTGGCCTAGGTCGCAGAACATCATCATTTAGGAACTAATATACCCTTCCTTATTCAAAATGACAAAAATTCAACCTGTCTCTAAGAAATCCTTCCTGTCTCTTTGTTCACCAAACCTGAGCCTACCATAGTATTTCCATGAGAATCTCAGACCTGATAGAGTGGAAAAGAGTGATTCCCTTGTTTGGGAGTGATGATGTCTAATTTTGATGCTCTCTATTGAAAATCAAAAGACCAAAGAATGGCATTAACTCTAATCTTCCAAGTAATAAAACACTGCAGCCTTCTGGTCAGAATAATTTTTTCAACTGCCTGCAAAATTTAATAAAATCCATCGAAATACAGAAGCTTTGAATGATAAGAGAAAACTGAACATTTTCTACTCATTTTTCAAAATAAAAAATTCAATGTTAATTACATTTAAATCCTATTCCATATCCAAAATTGAATTTGAGGCAACTAATGTGAGACACACGCACACAAAATCACTAAAAATAGGTCTTTATCCCAAGAAACAAGGAGTAATTTAGCTTCATAATTAAGAATATGAGTACTCAAGCCAAAGCTAAGTTCTTCTAGCTCTGCCACTACTAGCTATATGGTTTTTTAAAAGTTACTATAGATATTTCTTCAACTGTAATATAAGAATATTATGAGTCTCATTGTTACCGAAGGATTATCAAAGAAAAATTCATGTAAAGAAACTAGTAGAGGCCCCTGAATTGGGGAAAGCAATTGGCATTTCCTGTTGTTTTGTCATGTTGCCAAGTTTTTGCTTGCCTTATAGGTGCCTAATAAATAGGTAGCAGAAGATCCACATACTGATAGTCCTACTATCTGCTGAAGGATTGTCTATGTTTGGGTTAGAAAGTCCTCAGAGTTCTAAGGCTGTAGTTTCCTTGAAAACGTGTGGTTAAGACTCAAAATTCTGGAAGCACTGAATGATGCCACCAGAAGCTGGTTTCATTACCTGAGCTAACCCCCAATCCTGGAGATAGGGGACCACTAACCAGTCATAGTTCAGGTGTAGAATATAGTGATTCAACAATTCTATACATTACTTAGTGCTCATCATGGTAAGTGTACTCTTAATCCCCTTCACGTATTTCACCCATTCCCCACACACCTCCCCTCTGGTAACAATCTGTTCTCTATAGTTAAGAGTCTGTTTCTTAGGAGCACCTGGGTGGCTCAGTCAGTTAAAATTCTGTCTTCAGCTCAGGTCATGATCCCAGGATCCTGGGATCGAGTGCTGCATGGAGCTCCCTGCTCAGCAGGGAATCTGCTTCTTCTCCCTCTGCCCCTCCCCCCGACTTGTGCTCTCTCACTCTCTCTCAAATAAGATCTTTTTTTTAAAGTTTTTTAGTTTATCTCTTTATTTTTCTTTTGTTTTGTTTCTTAAATTCCACATATGAGTGAAACTATAAGGTATTAAGCATGGGAGAGAAGAATCAGATTTGTCATTTTATTTTTTTTTTTAATTTTATTTTTATTATTTGCCCAAGGGGTACAGGTCTGTGAATCATCAGGCTTACATCTTCCACAGCATTCACCAAAGCACAAACCCTCCCCAATGTCTATAACCCATCCACCCTATCCCTACCCTCCCACCCCCCAGTAACCCTCAGCAGATTTGTCATTTTAGAAAGAGAATGGTGACATAGTGTGGCCAAAAGTTTGTAGGATAGATGGACTAGAGACTGGTGTCAGGGAAGCTGGTAAGGAAGCTACTGCACTCACCTAATGATGGCCTAAACTAGCAAAGTGGCAAAGGGAGTGGAGAGATACATTCATGAGATAAAATCAATAGGGTTTAGTAAGTAATTAACTGCAGGAGGTGAGGAGAATAAAGCCTAAATAATATTGCCTAGGTTTTCAGCTTGAGCTACTGGGTGGATATGACATCATTCATTAAGAAGGAAATACGAGGGCGCCTGGGTGGCTCAGTGGGTTAAAGCCTCTGCCTTTGGCTCAGGTCATGATCTCAGGGTCCTGGGATCGAAGCCTGCATTGGGCTCTCTGCTCAGCGGGGAGCCTGCTTCCTCCTCTCTCTCTGCCTGCCTCTCTGCCTACTTGTAATCTCTCTCACTCTCTGTCATATAAATAAATAAAATCTTTTAAAAAAAGAAGAGAAATACGAGAGGGGCAGATTGAAGGAAATGATGAATTCAGTGTTAGATTACTGGCTTTGAGGTATCTACAAGGTATTTCAAATGAATATGTCTGAGAAGACAGCTGGATATATGGTTCTGAAACTGAGGAAAGATATGTCAAGTTATAAGTTTTCTGAATACAAGCTGCCATGAAGACAGAGATTTTTCTGCTTTGTTCTTTTCTGTATCCTTAGTGTCTAAACAGTGCTTGGGACAAAACAGCAACTCAACAAATATTTGTGAATTAGTGGATAAAGACTACAATGTAAGTAAGCAAAAACAATGAGGCAGGGGTCCCTGGGTGGCTCAGTCAGCTAAGAAGCCCACTCTTGATATCAGCTCAGTCATTTTCTCAGGATCCTGAGTTTGAGCCCTGCAACAGCCTCCACCCTCAGCAGGGAGGTTGCTTGAGATTCTCTCTCCTTCTACCTCTGCCCCTCCACCCCGCACTCTCTCTCCTTTTTGCAAGAATGCAAAGTGGTAGGCCACTTTGGAAAATAAATTGGGCATTTCTTATTAAGTTATATATCTAACCATAAAACTCAGCAATCCCTCTCATATGTATTTACCCAAGAAAAATAAAAACATGTTCACTAATATCCTATACATGAATGTTTACAGTTGCTTAACTCATATTCACTAATAACTGTAAACATAAATGTCCATCTGCTGAATAGATAAGCAAACCATGGTATATCCATACAGAAGAGTGCCATTCAGGAATAGAAAGGAATGATGAAATGACACACACAGATAAATCTCGAATGCAGTATGATTAGTGAAACAAGCCAGACTCAAAAAGCTACATACAATATGACTCCACTTCTATGACTTTCTGGAAAAGGCAATACCATAGGGGCAGAAAACAAATTAGGGTTTTCATGGGCCAGGAGTGGGAGAGGTTGACTACAAAGGGTTCTAGAAAACTTTCAGGGTTGATAGAACTGCTCTATATCTTAATTATGGTTGTGGTTACAAAATTGTATGTATTTGTCGAAACTCATAAGACTACACAATAAAATGGAGAATTTTACTAAATATAAGCTATACCCTAATAAATCTGACTTTTAAAAAAAAAAAAGGAGAGTCCATGAAGGAGGCTGTGAAGAAACCAAAATACCATGGTGGTGTGGTCTCTGAATCAGAAAAAAATGAAGGTTGCAAGGAGGCAGTGATTAACAAGTGTTAAGCACTGCAGGGTAGTCAAAATATAACTGAAAAAGGCCTACTGGATTTAGAAATAAAAAGGTTTCTAAAAACTTCAATAGAGGGGCGCTTGGGTGGCTCAGTCGTTAAGCATCTGCCTTCGGCTCAGGTCATGATCCCAGGGTCCTGGGATGGAGCCCCCCCATCTGGCTTCCTGCTCACCGGGAAGCCTGTTCTCCCTCTTCCACTCTCCCTGCTTGTGTTCCCTCTCTTGCTGTGTCTCTCTCTGTCAAATAAATAAGTAAAATCTAAAAAAAAAAAAAAANATATAAATTGTAATGAATGAAAGCTGGAGTATAGACTGTTAAGAAGCAAATGGAAGGACATATAATGGAATAAGGAGACATCAAGAGATTTTACAATTCATACAGTAAAACACTGAAGGTGAGCAAGATGGTAGACACTGCTTATCACAGACCAAAAAGAAGTAAGCAAGGAACAATCGCCAAATGTGTTACAGAAAAAACTGAGTACACTAAGAGCTTCTAACAGAACCAGCAACATTCTCAAATTGGGCATTCACACATATCAAATGTGTGTCAAACTGACAATCATAATGCGCACACTAATGTTTCCCACCTCCCTAGAGCCTCAAACCTCTTCAGTTCATGTATTTAACAAGTGAATAACCAATTACCCTGTAGCTCTGTGGCATTTGATGCTAAGAGTCAGGCAGTCTAGAAAACTAGAGCCTCCACTGGCAATAACATTGTATTTACAATGTTATGAGCTCCGTGCAGATTAGCTTTATGAAGTGTACCTTAAGCCCAAAACCACTGAACTCCCAAAACTTCAAAACCAGAACCCACAAAACCATTCCAAAATTCCTCTCTACTTTATCTCCCATGTCCAATCTGTCAACAACCTTAATAGTTGATTCCACTCAAGTCTCCTTCCTACGGTCCCTTCCTCCTAGGTTTCACAGTCCTTATCAAGGAACTCGTTACCTCGTGCCTGAATTATTACAGATTTTGGCTGAATTTATGACCTTCTAATCTCTGTCCCATTCAATCTACTCAGCAGATGGCAACTAATTTTTCTAAATCCAGCTTCTAACCACATCATGGCCCTTTTAACAACTTATAACCGCTCACTATATATAAAAGAATATATTTATCTTTCTGGCTTTCAAGTCCTCTATAATCTGACACCAAATAAATATCAAATCACACTGTCAACCACTCACCTAAAACAAAGTCATTATTGGCAAACAGGTATTGTCATAGTTTCTATGCTTGCCACACTTGGGAGATAGAGGAATGAGCCTGATTTCCCCTATTTGTCCCTCAACTTCTGAAGTTGAAAGCTCCTTCTTTTCCACTGCTTGTTGGTATAATGGAAATGGTTTTGAGTTTTGGAACCAGATATTCCTAGGTCCAAAGCCATCACTTAGTAGCTGTGTGACCTTAGGCTGGTTAACTTCTCTGCCCTTGTATTCATCATCTATAAAAAATGAAGAGTAATACCACTTACCTCTCAAATTTGCATCAATATTGAAAATCATATATGTAGCATTTAACTAGACAAATGATAATTACTCAGTAAATGTTCCTTATTCTCCCTTATTTGGTTCGTACCCATTCTTACATTCCTTTTAAACATCTTAAACAACACTCAATGTCTCTAGTACAATGTCTCTTATCAAAACAAAAACCACATGCCCATTTTCTTAAAAAGTTAAACCCACACCCACCCATATGATGCAGCAATTCCACCTCCAGATATTTAACTGAGAGGAATGAAAACATATCATGCTGATGTTCATATTATTCATAATAACTAGAAACAACCCAAGTGCCTATCAACAGGTGAGCTGATAAACAAAATGTGGTATATCCCTAATAGAATACTACTTAGTAATAAAAAGAAATGATTTACTGATAAACTCAACAAAACGGCTGAATTTCAAAATCCTTTAGCTGAGTAACGGAAGCCAGATACAAAAGAGTATATAGTATATGGTCCTATTTATATAAAACCCTAGGAAACCAAATTTAATCCACAGTGACCAAAAACCTATCAGCGGTTGTCTCAAGCCAGGAGTGGGGAGAATGATGAAGTACAAGGGCATGAGAAAACATTTAGAGGTAACAAATGTTCTGCATCTTGACGGTGGTGACAGTTTCATTGGTATATGCATCTATCAAAACTAACCAAACTGAACAGTTCAAATGGGTGTTTTCTTGTATAAATATCTAAATAAAGTTGATTTTTAAAATTTTTAAAGATATTGTTTATTTGAGAGAGAGTGAATGAGAAAGACAGTGCATGCACAAGTAGGGCGGAGGGGCAGAGAGAGGGAGAGGGAGACTTCCTGGTGAGCAGGGAGCCCACTGTCGGGCTCAATCCCAGGACCCTGGGATCACGACCTGAGTTGAAGGCAGATGCTTAACTGACTGAGCCACCCAGGGACCCCTTAATAAAGTTGATTTTTTAAAAAAAGCTTTTATTTTTTTTATTATGCTAGTCACCATACATTAGTTCATTAGTTTTTGATGTAGTATTCCATGGTTCATTATTTGCATATAACACCTAGTGTTCATTGCAATACATGCCCTCCTTAATACCCATCACCAGACCAACCCATCCCTGCACCCCCTCCCTCTGAAACTCTCAGTTTGTTTCCCAGAGTCCATAGTCTCTCATGGTTTGTCTCCCCCTCTGACTTCCCCCCCTTCAGTTTTCCCTTCCTTCTCCTAGTCCTCCACACTATTGCTTAGGTTCCAAATATGAGTGAAACCATATGATAATTGTCTTTCTCTGCTTGACTTATTTCATTTAGCATAATCCCTGCAGTTCCATCCATGTTGATGCAAATGGTGGGTATTCATCCTTTCTGATGGCTGAGTAATATTCCCTTGTATATATGAACCACATCTTCTTTATCCATTTGTCTGGTGAAGGGCATCTCAGCTCCTTCCAGTTTGGCTACTGTGGACATTGGTGCTATAAACATTGGGTTGCATGTGCCCCTTCTTTTCACTACATCTGTATCTTTGGGGTAAATACCCAGTGGTGCAATTGCTGGGTTGTAGGGTAGCTCTATTTTTAACTTTGTGAGGGACCTCCAGACTGTTTTCCAAGTGGCTGTACCAACTTGCATTCCCACCTACAGTGTAAGAGGGTTCCCCTTTCTCCACATCCTCTCCAATATTTGTTGTTTCCTGCCTTGCTAATTTTGGCCATTCTAACTGGTGTAAGGTGGTATCTCAATGTGGTTTTGATTTGAATTTCCCTGATGGTTAATGATGTTGAACAACCTATCCTTTCAACGCCATCCCTATCAAAATACCAGTGGCATTTTTCAAAGAGCTGGAACAAACAATCCTAAAATTTGTATGGAAGCAGAAAAGACGCCTAATCACCAAGAAAATGCTGAAAAAGAAAAAGCTGGGGGCATCACGTTGCCTGATTTCAGCCTATATTACAGAGCTGTGATCACCAAGACAGCATGGTATTGGCACAAAAACAGACACATAGGGGCACCTGGTTGGCTCAGTGGGGTAAAGCCTCTGCCTTTGGCTCAGGTCATGATCTCAGGGTCCTGGGATCAAGCCCCACATCAGGCTCTCTGCTCAGCAGGGAGCCTGCTTCCTCCTCTCTCTCTGCCTGCCTCCCTACCTACTTGTGATCTCTCTCTCTGTCAAATAAATAAATAAAATATTTAGGAAAAAAAAAACAAAACAGACACATAGATCAATGGAACAGAACAGAAAAAAACTTTAAAGAAAAATCAGAAGTTAGGGCACCTGGGTGGCTCAGTGGGTTAAAGCCTCTGCCTTCGGCTCAGGTCGTGATCTCAGGGTCCTGGGACCGAGGCCCGCATCGGGCTCTCTGCTCAGTGGGGAGCCTGCTTCCTCCTCTCTCTGCCTGCCTCTCTGCCTACCTGTGATCTCTCTCTGTCAAATAAATAAATAAAATCATTTTTAAAAAATCAGAAGTTAAAAAAAATTTTTTTTAACAAAAATTTTTAAAAACCTGCATTAGAACTTATTGCTTGCCTTTGTCCAATCCATCCATCCCTAGCCTATGTTGTAAGTTCCTTGAGGGTAAGATAGAAGTTTTATACTTCCTTTATAGTCCTCTTACTGGTTGGCACAGAAATCCTAAACTGAAGGAGATAACAACTGAATAAAAGCAGATTCCTCTTGGGCACCTGGGTTGCTCAGTGGGTTAAGTGTCTGCCTTCAGCTCAGGTCATAATCCCAAGTCCCAGGATTGAACCCAAATCAGGCTCCCTACTCAGCAGTGTGCTTCTCCCTCTGACCCTCCCCCATCTCATGCGTGCTCTCTCTCAAATAAATAAATAAATAAATAAATAAATAAAACCTTGGGGGGGGAGCAGGTTCCTCTTAATCAAAGCAGGGTCTTTAAATTTTAATAAAAATTACTTAACAGTATGCCTGGCTGGCTCAGTCGATGGAGTGTGCAACTTTCGGTTTTGGTCAAGCCCCACCTTGAAAATAAAATCTTTAAAAGAAAACAAAACAAAACAGGGCGCCTGGATGGCTCAGTCATTTGAGTGTTCTACTCTTGATTTTGGCACAGGTCATGGATCTCAGGGTCGTGAATTGAGCCCTGCCTCAGAGTCCATGCTGGGCCTGAAACCTGCTTGGGATTCTCTCTCTCCCTCTCCTCCTCCCCACTCACGCACTCTCTCTCTAAAAAAAATAAAAATAAAAATAAAAAACAACAACATTAAAAAAAAAAACAAAAAATGAGACTCGTGTTATAAAATGCAGATACCGGGGCACCTGGGTGGCTCAGTTGTTAAGCATTTGCCTTCGGCTCAGGTTATGATCCCAGAGTCCCAGGATGGATCCCCGCATCGGGCTCCCTGCTCTGCGGGGAAATCCTGCTTCTTTCTCCCTCTCCCACTCCCCCTGCTAGTGTTCCCTCTCTCGCTGTATCTCTGTCAAATAAATAAAATCTTTAAAAACAAATAAATACATAAATACATAAATAAAATAAATAAATAAATAAATAAAATGCAGATACCTAGACCCTACTCCCAGAGATTCTAATTCAAAACCCCTGAAATGGCTTCAGAATCTACTGGGGCGCCTGGGTGGCTCAGTGGGTTAAGCCTCTGCCTTCGGCTCAGGTCATGATCTCAGGGTCCTGGGATCGAGCCCCGCATCACACTCTCCGCTCCGCGGAGGGCCTGCTTCCCCCTCTCTCTCTGCCTGCCCATCTGCCTACTTGTGATCTCTCTCTGTGTCAAATAAATAAATAAAAATCTTAAAAAAAAAAAAGAACCTATATTTGTTGTTGTTATTGGAATCTGCCTTTTCAGTAAGAAGCTGGGGGTTCTCATGTCAATGATTTTAAATTACAATTTGAAAAATACAGCTACGGAACTTTCTATATGAAAAAAGCCAGTCTCAGTCAAAAGCATAGTGCTCGTGCACTGATGGAAAAGAGGGAGCCAGATGCACTATCCTATTAAGCTCAAAGACCAGTTGAATGTGAGCATACAGTTAAGTGAAAAAACTCTAGCAGTTCCAGGACCCAATTAAAAATGAATCCTCTTTCATAGAAGGCAAAGCTTCATTTATCCCTGCTGACTAGGCTACAGCAACATATTCACAGGCTTCTCATTCTGCCTATTTCATCTTGTTTCTAGTGGAAAATGTAAGAAATCAGAAATAGTCACATTAAGAAATAAGGTCTATAACTACCTTATAACACCCCTAGGCAACTGTTACATCACCAATTAATAGTCCAGTGTTGGTCAATTTTTCCAAGACAATGAAATGACAGGATTATTTCACTTCAAGTGAACAGCCATCTGTCTAGGCAATGGCAGGACTCAGTTATTAATTACTAAACTGTAGCCAGGTAGCTCACAAAGGATAATAAAGTCAACCATTAGAAATTATTCCCTTTTCCCTTTCAAAACAGATTAGATAAGTACCACAGAACTTTTCTTTCCATTGAAAATAGTTTTTAAAAATCTATTATTAAGAAAAGTACTTCAAACCTAAGGGAAAAAAAAACAAACTATTGACCAACCTTCTTTGTGAACATTTGTATTAGAATACAAGCAAATTTAACTTAACATTATAGTAAAAGAATAATTTACCATCATCAAATAGGGTATATTACAGGAAAACAAAGATTATTTATTAATAGAAACTGATTAATGAATTTATCACATTAATAAGTCAAAGGAACAGTGGATACCTATAAATAATTGGGTAAGTACTACTGAGCAATTTTGAAATATTCAACATCTCCTTATGTTTAATACAGAAGCTCTACTGAAATGTAAGATTCAGAGAAGTATACAAATCGTTAAGTGTATTGTTCAATGAATACTGTGAACACACTCATGTAACCATTACATGAGTGAAGAAACAGAACAGACCAACATCCAGCAGACCTCTTCCTACCCCTTTTCAGTCATTCAACTAGTCTTTTTTTAAGTAGGTTCCACGCCCAGTGCGGAGCCCAATGCAGGGCTTGAACTTACAACCGTGAGATCAAGACCTGAGCTGAGATCAAGAGCTGGATGCTTTACCCTACTGAGATACCAGGCACCCCCCAACTAGCTTTTGAATCAGCTATTTCCTCTGTGCATCACACTTTACCCAGAGAGCCACATCACTAATTCCCTCACCTCCAAGTTTTACTCAAAAGTCATCTTCTCACTGTGGCTTATTTATAATTAAAATCCAATTTCAATTCTAGCATTCTCTATTGCCTTTCACCATCTACTCTTTGTTGGTCCACTCTCTAAATTCCTATATAATTTCCTTATTCATTATATTTACTGTTTCCTCCCACCCAGGATCTTGGTGTGTTTTGCTTCCTGATATATCTCAAACACCTAGAATAGAATCAAGAATGTATGAAAAATGTTTGTAAGGTGCTTGGCTGGCTCAGTCAGAAGAGCACCCAACTCTTGATCTTGGGGTCATGAATTTGAGGCCCACAGTGGGTGCAGAGATTACTAAAAATAAATATACTTTTAAAAAATGTTTGTAGAAGGAAAGGATAAAGAGATAGAGGGCAAAAGGAATGTGAGAAAAACGAGTATCAGCAGTACAAATATAGATACGACCTTTCTAGAGTATAATTTGACAACATCTAACAAACCTTAAAATGTGTATATTCTTTAACTCAGTAATTCCGCTTAATAGAAATGCACTAATTCAACTAGTATTATTGAGCAAAAGTACTAGGAATACACAAATAAGCATTTTCCGGAAGAAAATTATTAACTGAATAATCATACATTTTAAGTACTGTGAAGGAAAGGTACATAAAAATACATAAAAGAATATATAATAGGGAAAGGGAGATTCATTTGCATGTTTACATAAAACATATTTATACAAAGTTGTTCGCCATAGCACTGTTTTACTAGCAAAAATTTGGGAAAGATCCAAATATCTACCAATAGGGGAGGAGTTTTAAATTATACATTTCAAAGGGAATATATCAAATTTGAATTTCATCAATCTTCTGATACAACTACCAATTTACAAAAAAATATAAAGGACATGGGAATACATACAGCAAAATTCACACTGGGAAACTGAGTCAAACAAAGATATGTAGTTAAATGGCTTCATTGCCTCAATAAATAACTGCAAAGAAAATTAAGAGATGGAGGAGGAACTCACAGATTAAAAAAAATTATAAGCTATATCAAAAAGATAAAACAGGCAAAAATAAATTCTAATGCTTAGTGATGCACACCTGAGTGATAACATATAAACCAAGGAAGTCACTGTCATAAAGGTAGTTACTTTTAGGGAAAAGGAGATTAGGATTCAGAAGGGGCAAATGGAAAGCTTTCTAGGGTGCCTGACAAAGGTTTTTTTCCCCTATCTTATATGAATTCATTAAACGTTTATCAAGTTGTGTATCTGTGTTACATTCTACAATGAATTTTTTTTTAGAAGTAAAGATTTTATTTTTTTTTCTTATTTGAGAGAGAGACACACACAAGAAGAGAGGGAACACAAGCAGGGGGAGTGGGAGAGACAGAAGCAGACTTCCTGCTGAGCAGGGAGCCCAATGCAGGGCTCGATCCTAGGACCCTGTGGTCATGACCTGAGCTGAAGGCAGACGCTTAACGACTGAGCCACTCAGGCACCCCTACAATAGATTTTTTTTAATGCATCAAACAAACTAGGTATATCATGACAATTACCACTATCCGATAATTTCATTTCCCTGAAGTCTTCAAAAGCTCCTCACTGTCTTCAAGATAAAATATAAATAGCTTGCTATGGCTTTCAAACCCAGCATGATATGAAGACTCTATGCCTCATCTCTGACCCTGCCCCACACTTATCACCTGCCCTCAAGTCATCCAGAATTTTCAACATGCTTATAAATCATGCTTTTTCATGTTAGTGTCCTAGTACCATAAACTCTTTTCTCTGCTACTTGACTGACTCCTACTCATCTTTCAAAACTCAATTTGTGCCAGAGGTTTCAGAGGAAGGAAGGATGAATAGGTAGGGCACAGGGAAATTTTAGATAAGAGAAACTATTCTGTATCATATTACTAGGGTGAATACATTTGCCAAAACCCAGAGAACACACAAGGCTAAGAGTGAACTATAATGTAACCTATGAATTTTTTTGACTTCTAAATTCTTTTCAATTTAAATATCATTTTCTCTGAGAAGCCTTTCCTTACTATCTAAAAACTGGATTAAGTTTTCTTCCTCTACTACTCACTGAATCACATGGTAGTAAAGTTCTTTTCCTCCCTGGACCTGAGCTCATTAAGGCCAAGGACTTTAATCTCTATACCTCCAGTGCCTAGCACGGTTCTTGGTACGAGGAAGAGGTATCCAATAATTATTTGTGCAATGAATAATTCTAACAATTGTTGATCTCAACAGTACTTCTATTATGTTTTACCAACCAAACTCATTTCTTTACACTCTGAACCAATGAAACCAATAATAACAAACCAAAGATGACCATGTTTTTATGGGAATAACAGACGGTTGTATATATACAACAAATACTGTGTGCCCAGATTAGGCAGTTAAGTGCTATAATCAAATGAAACTTTATTTTTTTTTAAAAGATTTTGTTTGACAGAGAGAGAGAGAGAGAGAGAGAGGGAGAGAGGGAACACAAGCAGGGGGGAGTGGGAGAGGGAGAAGCAGGCTCCCTGCTGAGCAGGGAG
Source organism: Ailurus styani (assembly GCA_002007465.1). Lineage (NCBI taxonomy): Eukaryota > Metazoa > Chordata > Mammalia > Carnivora > Ailuridae > Ailurus > Ailurus styani. The sequence goes on along the minus strand of LNAC01000362.1, from coordinate 1,599,041 downwards.
CCCGATGCAGGGCTCGATCCCAGGACCCTGGGATCAAGACCCAAGCTGAAGGCAGACGCTTAACGACTAAGCCACCCAGGCGCCCTGAAACTTTATTTTTAAGTAATCTCTACACCCAACATGGGGCTCACACTCACAATCCCAAGACCAATAGTTGCATGTTCCACCAACTGATGCAGGCAGGAGCCCCTCAAACTTTAATACATTAATCTGACATTTTTATCATACATAATTGTATGCCATAGTAATTGAACAGAAATGATAACAAGTTGATATAATAACTACAATTAGCCACCTCAAATTCTTTCTAGAAAAAGACAGGATAGAAATAAATGAGTCAGAAGACTACAATTAACATTATTTTTATCAGGCAAACCATATTGTTACAATTTGTCTCTTCTTTGTTAGTTTGCCAACACCTATAATCATCATCAACATCAACTTATACAGATACTACATGCACAGGGTAAAACTCTTCACCCACTCTTACTGACAGAAGTCCTAAACTCACTGCACTGCCCTATTACCAAAATAAGACTCTCTGTATACTCTGTGGAGTCTATAACCAGTATATTTTCCTGACTCTGAGAGTCCTAGCCCTGGAATAAAAGTTGCAAAGCTATCAATTGACTGATCCTCTACTCCCGCTACACATGTAGGATGTTCTAGCCAGTTACTGACCAAAACTAAGGGACTGGAGTAGGCTATCTTTTGAATTCTCCCTTCATAATTTTCTTTTATCCTACTACGAATATCTTTGTTAATTCAATACATTCCAAATAGCTTCTTCAAAACCCATCTCTAAACTCATATCTTCTGGAAAGCTTTCCTGAACAAACTACATGCCATTCTTAACCATCCACTTCTTCCTCAGCCATCTCAGAAAGACAGGTACTCAAATTAACTCTAAAATAAATGTACTTCCAGGGTACCTGGGTGGCTCAGTCAGTTAAGAGTCTGCCTTCATGTCAGTCATATCCCGGGGTCCTGGGATCGAGCCCCACATTGCACTCCCTGCTCAACAGGGAGTTAGCTTCTCCCTCTCCTTCTGCCCCTCCCCCTGCTCATGCTCTCAATCTCTCTCAAATAAATAAAACCTTAAAAAATAAATGAAATGGTTAATTTTATGTAAATTAATTTCATCTCAATTTTTAAAATACCCATTAATAGGGACTGGTTCCCTACATGCAGTATGTATTAAATATACTAAGTGAAAAAAAGCAAGGCATGTTAACATCATGCAAAGCATACTACCATTTGTGAGGGGGACTTTGTTACATGTTTGTGAATGCATAAACTCTTTCTAGAGAAATCCACAATAAACGGCAATAGTGGCTGCCTCAAGGCAGAAACTGAATGGCTAAAGGATAGGGTAGAGGAAAAAAAAGTATTGTTTTTCATAGCATACACTGTATCTTTTGATAAAAAAGATGAAATTTACATATGAGGTTCCTTTAAAAAATAATAATAAAAGAGCAAGGAGGGGGTCCTCAAGGAGGGGGTCCTAGGTTCAAGGTAACCAAGAATCAGCTATCTAGGGAACACCAACATGATCAGGATACTTTAATGCAAGAGTCAGAACAAAAGACTCAAATAGAAGTGGTAACTGGTGGAAGAAAGATGGCAAAGAAAGAATATGAGCTCTGGGATTTTAAAAATGAGGAGGGGAAAAACAGAGGAAATTGATGAGGTGAGAGAATCTGCAGGACAGAGGCCAACTGGCCAACCAATCTTTTTCTGAGGGCTTGTGGTTCCAGATAAGTAAGTGGAAGTAACTAGTGAGGTAACATTTGCTCTTCTGCTTCCATTGCTCACAGTAAAAGGTTGTCAGTCATAAGCCACAAAGATTTTAAGTGGGACAAAGCTTTCAATCCTCTAACAAATTAAAAAGGAGAAAGGGTAATAGGTGACAAGAAGGACACTAGGACCTAAAGTGAAAGGTTCCCCCCCAACAAGAGAAAGAAGAAAAAAGGAAAGGAAAGAAAGGAGAGGAGAGGAGAGGAGAGGAAAAAGGTAAGGAAAAAGGAAAGGAAAAACGAAAAACGAAAAACGAAAAAGGAAAGGAAAGGAAAGGAAAAAGAAAGGAAAAAGAAAGGATTCCCAAAGGAGTATCGCCAAATTGGGCCAGCCCTGTATATCTTCGCTCTTTGAAGAATACAATGTACAAAAGAGGGACTCGTTTCCTTCTGCACAGTAGCAAGTACAACTTTGGTATCACTCTATTCTCTCCAAGTCAATATGGTCGGCATGCAATTTAGCATCTTTTTAATCCTCTCCCCATACTTTTCATGTATCCTACTATGAATAATCTTTCCTTTCAATCAACACATTTCAATTTGCTCCTTAAATATCATCTCTAAACTCATCTCTCTGGAAAGACTTTTTGAACAAACTTTATGCTATTCTTAACTATTTGCTTATTCCTCTGCCACCCGAGTACTTTCCTATTTCCAGGGTACTGCTTTGCACCTGAGGATCATCACATAAATAACACAGTCAAGTTGCCGCATTTGTGTATTTGTCCTCTTCTGATCTATAAATAGGTTATGAGCTAAATCTTCTGATTCTTTTTCCATCCTCCCATCCTTCTTCCTTGAACCCCACAAATATATTCTCTTGTCTATGTATCTACTCATTAAAAACAAGAATACTCCATGAAAATATAGAAGCCTTTGGAGAAGAAGAAACAAAAAGATGTAATGGATAAACTTGTACCCAGAAGCTTTGAGTTTCTTCTCTGTAATGCCTGTCTGGAGTTTCCAAGTTTCACAAGAGAAGTTAAGAAAAGTATGACAATTCTTTCTGTCTGGTATCTGCTAAAAAGTCTTTATGTCTACCAAGAATAAACATGAACACTTTAATGCTGATAAATTACAATACGGTTGACAAAGCTTTAGTTACTGCCAATATCACCTATCAGTTACCTGATTATGAGTCTTAATGTCAGTCCTATTACAGAAGCAGCCTAGAAAATCTACACATTCTGAAGAAACTAAATTTTCAACCCAAAAGAATAGTCCCTTCCAACAAATATTGCAAATTACACTTTCTCAATAATCATTTTTCTTTTTTCTCCAGAAAATCCTTTCCCCAAAAATCCACATGGGCTGAGGTCTCTCAGAGGCCAACAACCAGGCTTTACTCCATGGTACTTAACATATCACAGAGTGAGACATAGCTGTGCAAATGCCAAAAGAAACAGAAGACTAAGTCCTTGCTCCTGCAATTCACCAGTCTAGTGGGGAAAAAAATCGTACCAACCAGGAAAGTCTAAGAAAACATTAAGAGGAAAAAAAAAAAAAGAAAGAAAACATTAAGAGTACATCACACTAAACTCTACTAGACGATAATGATGAGTGGTTGGCTTATGGGTATTTGTTCCATTATTCCTCTCCAAAACTTAAATATGGTACAAGTATTCTCTCACATAGTCAGATACTGCATAATTAAAATTTTTTAACTTTTTCTTTAAGATTTTATTTATTTATTTGAGAGAGAGAGAATGAGCAAGAGGGAGAGAGCACAAGGAGGGAGGAGAAGCAGAGGGAGAGGGAAAAGCAGGCTCCTCACTGAAGGGAGCCCAACACACAGGGCTTGATGCATGACTCTGGAGTCATGACCTGAGCTGAAAGCAGACGCTCAACTGACTGAGCCACCCAGATGCCCTGTGCATAATTAAAATTTAACTTATTTTTTTAATGGGGCATCCGGGTGGCTCAGTCGTTAAGTATCTGCCTTCAGCTCAGGTCATGATCCCAGGGTCTTGGGATCGAGCCCCGCATCAAAAAGTAGTTATCTTGGAGTTGGCTGGAGAGGGAATATTACAGAGAACTATAACTTTTTATATTACACATTTCTCAGTCACTTTAAAATTTTTTACAGTGAAGACATTACATATTTTGGGTTTTTAAGTTTAGACTAAATCTGCAACTGATTTATTTATTTATTTATTTATTTATTTTATTTATTCATTTGACACAGAGAGAGAGATTACAAGTAGGCAGAGAGGCAGTCAGAGAGAGAGGAGAGAGGAAGAAGCAGGCTCCCCGCCGAGCAGAGAGCCCGATGTGGGCCTCGATCCCAGGACCCTGGGATCATGACCTGAGCCGAAGGCAGCGGCTTTAACCCACTGAGCCACCCAGGCGCCCCTAAATCTGCAACTGATTTAGTATGTTGGGGCGGGGGGACAATTCTTTGCAACACCCTGCAAAGTAACCACAAAGTTTCCACACAAATTTTGAATTCTAAATCATTATCTGGACATGAACTGCCAGAATTTCTTAACCCAGTAACAAGCGTGTGAAACTCATTCTATCAGGGTGATTGAGGACAGAGGAAACATTCCTACTGTAGTAAAGGCCAGAATTTCAGGGAAACAGATCTTTGCCATGGGAAGCAACCCAAAAAATAAACAATCTCCTCCCTATGGCTTCAAGAAATTTTTAAAACATAGTAAGAACACAAACGGGTCACTGATGAAGGGCTTTTCAACTCACAGTTATCTCTGAATGTTTTTTTGTAACACATGGTACTCTAAGACCAAGTCAAAGGATGGAAAAAATACTCAAAAGGTATCTCTAATATATGCACACATGTTTGGACATGCGTAAAATCTCTCAAACAATTCATAAGAAACTGCTAATGATGACTTCTGGGGAGAAGACCCAAGTAGCTAGGAATGGAAGGGGGACCTTTTTACTGTATTCCCTTTAATATTTTAAAGTTTGTATGCCATATGCATATTTCTTATTTAATAAATGAAGTAATTTTAAAATAACAAAAGGCAGAAGGCAAATAAGAAGAGCGTATTTTTCTAAGTTATATCCCATTAGATTTTTGTCATCAAGGGGTAGTAAACGGAAAAGAACATGGACCTTAAGTGTTAAATAGACCAAGGTTTTCACCCCAGTTCACACACTTTCTAGAAACAAGTAGCACAAAAGAAGATAACTGGTGGGAAGCCCTGATAAAAAGACTCTGGGCTGTTTTCTTCATGATACCATGCAAAGTGGACATCAAGATTTATAACAAGGAAAGCAATACATTGCCCAACTTTTATTACAAGTGACTTGAAATGAGATCAAATTTTAAAACTGAGGACATTGAACAGAATCCTCAAAATTCATCATATGTATCGAAAGCCACATTATGACAAAAAATGACTGGAAAAGTTATGGAGCTAGCGCTTATGAGGTAGCACCACAATGGATGGAGCTAAAAGCCAGCTGGCATAGGGACTAAATAGCCCACTTATCGGAGTATGAATTTAAGTGAATAGCATAAGTATTATGTCTTGGGGGAGTGGATATATTTGTGATTAAATCGAAAGTGACAGTGTCCCAGAGGAACCCAGACACAGGAATTCAATAATTTCCCAGGTGTCCCAGGACCATCTTGGACACCTATCACCCAATTCCAGTGCAGGGCATTGTTTAAGAAAGCTATCAGAAGTCCTCGTATAACGTGCTACTGTATTGAAGAAGCCTGCCATGCAACAGCAATATGGTATTGCAAAAACAGAAAGAGGACAGACTGAATTCTTCCCGTTCAAAAGTTATGGTGAGGGATTCTTGATCTCTTCAAGACACTGCTGGAAACATAGATTCACCCAGTATATGCTCCTAAAAGGATGCTACTCCTAGTTGAGACTGTTAAGCCACAAAGTTCTCTAACAGTTAGATCTCCTGATAGATAGGGGCTATCAGCATGGTAGCTACTGTCATCTGGAAATAGTGATACAGAAAAGAAAATTACTGGAGAGGAGGCCACAGGATCTGATGCTAGCCAAGCTTCCTTTTTACTTGGAGCTATGCAAGGTGGTTAGGTCTAACAATCATGAAGTACAAGGTCCTCTCAAGTTGGTGTCCTCTGGTATAAAATGCTGGAGTGACAGTCTTATGGTCTACACCATATGATCATACCCTGGAACAGTAAGTACTTGCTAACTGGGTCAACTCCTTCTGGCATGAGGTGGGTCCAGAATGGAAGAAAGATATTCTGAAGCAGAAACAAATAAAATTTCCTGCCTACTAGAATCCACCATCACCTGACTGGGAAAACAAGTCCTGGCCCCCATTGGGAGACAACCAGAACATCCCAGAAGCTTAAAGTTAGTCTTTTTTATGATAGGGGGAGAACTGTGATTAAGAGCAGCACTGGCAGTATCAGCCCAGAGTTTTGTGTTTGGTTGATTTTGGTCAAGGAATTATACCATCATAGTACACTGGAATCTAATCTTCCAGATGGGGAATAACTGGTTACATATATAGAACGACCCACTTCTCTGCCTCCCCAAAAAGATGTATTAGAAATAAGTCGTAGCATGGCAGTGGACAATCTTAGATGGAAACCAAGAATAACAGGAGAATCTTAGAGGACTATTTGAATGTAGTACAAACCAGGGATACTACACGTCAGGCCTGATGGCTTAATAGTAGTGAGAAGTACTGAACACCTCCAGCTTCCTGTCAAAGAATCAACAATATCAGCATTATGGGTCACCAGGAAATATAACGAAGAGATGAAAAGGTAGGGTAAGTCATTTTATACGAATTATGTCTCTTTTGGGTATGTTGGCAAAAAAGATCCTTTTGAAATTAGTGGTAGCCAAATAAGATGTCACAACTTGGTAGCCAACCTGTATATTACTGATACTACTTCTCAATGTTTGGTCACTATTATTCATGGGTGTGACTCACATCCACTCTTCTGAACCGATTCATACTTTAAGAAAAATGTTAAACAATATGTTGAGCTATGCCTCATTTTACTAATTTAAAAGACTGATTCATACTCAGGAAATTTTGGTTTATGATCTGATATGTCACTATTTATAAGCAATATTGTAACAAAACCAGTGAAACACACCCTTCACAGATAATCAGAGAAATCTCTGAAACACCAATGGTGGGCTGTATCTCAAAAGTTCAAGCTGGGCGCCTGGGTGGCTCAGTGGGTTAAAGCCGCTGCCTTCGGCTCAGGTCATGATCCCAGGGTCCTGGGATCGAGGCCCGCATCGGGCTCTCTGCTCAGCGGGGAGCCTGCTTCCTCCTCTCTTCTCTCTCTCCCTGCCTCTCTGCCTACTTGTAATCTCTCTCTCTGTGTCAAATGAATAAATAAAATCTTTAAAAAAAA